>JAQHUG010000274.1:2419404-2442390 GCA_028555095.1 Dicrostonyx torquatus | reverse complement strand
GATTTTAAAGTCTTGTAAGATTCAGAAAACAGTGCTTCAGAGTATTCCACCTTCCAAAGACCTTCTTATCCCTCTTTCAATGATTTATCATGGGACTGGGTATAAATAACACTGATTTGATAAGGACAGAAAACCCTACGGGTATCTGAAATCTTGTGTTTTCTGGTAACTAAAAGTTTTGGGGTCATACAAATTGTAACATACTGGTTTTGTCCACTAAGCAGCATGCAGTTAATTTCTTTACTCTTTTGTTCATGTTTGTTAAATATGCTAAAGAACATGAAAGTCTAGGACAACAAAGATGTAAAGAATATCTAAAGTGTTAAATATTGCATAGTGTCTGCCATAATTCAGATGCTTTTACTAAAGATATTTTGACAGACTGCTTAAGTTTTCAAGAATGTGGTTCTGTGAATACTTTATATTTTATTAACTATCATAAAGACTTTCATTTAGCCTAGTTCTGATGAGTTTTCATTATCCATTTCTGTGTTTGGTAGGTGATTTTTTTCCACATTTACTCAGAAAACAGACTAAAATAAAACATAACATTGAAAAAAATAGAAATGTGCATGAAAAATGATATTTGGCTGTGCTAAAAAAAATTTCTCCTGTTTGGAACACTTAGTAAAGTATAAATAATGCAAGAAAATGGATGTTTGTGTGGGTTTGTAGGTGTGTATGTCCATTGTAGATATAGGCTATTTAGATAACATAAAATTGGAGACACGAAATGATAGCAAATTAATAAGAAAAGTAGTATTTTATTCAATATTTAATAATATTTTAACAATAAAAACTAGAGAAAAAATATTATCTAGGGTATAATTCAGTACTTACTAAAGTATAAATCACTAGTTATAGTGCCTATATGTAAAAAATTTCCTCTCCCTTTATGTTAAAACTTCAGTTATATTTAAATATATATGATTCTGTATGTATGTATATAAAATATAAATAATCATAAAGGTAAATTCCTATATATTACTCATACAGTATTCTACTGTATAAAGCACACACGTTATTATGTAGTTATCATCCTCCATATTCTGATAAAGTATAATTTTTTTGTATATACTCTTGGCCTTGGAAACACATTCAATTTACATCTAAAATATTTGTTAAAGAATTCCACCTCTTCAGTTATCATTGTAAACTTTTCCACATTCTGTCAATTTGCCTTTATGACACAGCTAGAGAAAATGTCATAAGCAATTTACATGATTTGCTTGTAAAGCTTCCCAGGGAATTAATTATTAAAGCAGTGTTCTGTCGTTACTACTATTTCCTTCAAAGTAATTAAAAATACTCTCGAGACCAGAGGCATCAGAATGAAATGTAATGGAGCAGTGATTCTGGTCTTATGTTGTGCCTATGATGAAACTGGCAATACTCAGATAGCAATTTCTTCTTCTTTGATCTCCTAGTGGGCATAATAATGTGAATGTTACTAAGAAGATATTTATGAGGATATCTGAACAAATGCAAGGAAGAACTGGTTCAGGAACACACACACACCCGCATGCATCCATGCATGCATAGGCACATGGAGGGCGGAGAAGAGAAACTCGGGCATGAGAGGGGGAGACAGAGACAGACAGAAGGACAAAGACAGAGTCATAAAGAGACAGAAAAACCAATCAAATGGAGAGCAGGGACGAATATCAGAACCACTTATAAAACATTTTAAGTATGTACTTATTTTTCCTCCCCACTAACTTCAATAAAATCATTCTTCTTCAAAGATCATTAACATATCAAAACCTTTAAGCAGGACATGAATTCGTGTAATACTAAGATGTTTTAATCCTAATATTACCCCTTTCTCTTCCACCAATTAATCCTGAACTTTGATCTGCATCTGCGTCTATAACATTAACAACAGTAGAATTTGGTATGTGAAATACCAAATTTATTTATACATGGAAGAGCACTAAATACATATAATAAAGAGTATAATCAAAGAGAAGAATTTTGAAAAAAATCATCCCTAATATATACTGACATGACTTGCTAGATCTAGATTTGCACATGGCTGAGGCTGAAGGATTGAGTAGCATTTCAACCTAAGATTTAAAGTCACCCTGAACATCATAGTGAGACTTGAAAGGAAAAAGGAAAGTGAAGAAAAACAAAGACACAAGGCAGGGGAGGGGGAAGAAGAAGAAGAACTTGAGCAGAGCAGAGAAGAAAATTATTACCTTCTTCAGACCTCTTGATGGGTTGAAAATATTGTACTTCCTCAGTCTTGAGCTTCCCAACACAAGGCTCACAAACATATCTGGCATAGTCTTCCAGTATTTGAGTGAGAACAGATTAGTTCCCCTAGGTTTTTCTCATTGCTGTGAGGAAGACTTCTCTGAATGGCTTCAATTCCTATATCCTAGATTCTCAGTTTATCATACTTTAGGTGAACCTTACAGCCCTGAAGACCCAGGAGCCATAAGGCTGCTATTTGAAGCAGAATTGGCCAAGCACAATCAGCTACTAGCAGTTGTGTCTCAATCAGCTCTTAGACCAGCGCATGACTCAAGATGAGGAAGGGAGACCTGTACGAGACTGTGGTTGTCTGCTACACAGTTGTCTTTCAGCAATTCCTAAACATGTCTGTCTGAATTAAAACCAAAAGTGGCATGGTCCGTTATACTCTCTCCAATATGAGTTGACGAAATATGATTTTCAGTTTCTTTTTATTCAAGCAGTCAACTGTGACATTTTTTAAATTCACACACAAGAGTTTTGTGTTGTGTTCTTGTTGTGTGAATAAACTATTTATTCACACTATGAATAAATGTGTTATTTGTTTTGGGGAATGAAGGATTTATCACATAAAAATCACCCCAAATTATTAATAGTAGTTATATAACCTTTTATTCCCTAGCAATATGACTAGATCTCGAGATATTGCCTCACTGTGGAATATGAGATGTGATGGTATCTGTCCCATTCAACCATTGTGGCCAGTGTAATCAAGGGACTCACACACACAAAATGTGTGAGACTACTCTTGAGCTAAAATGACACACATAACATAGTAAATGGGTTTTATGTTCCTCAGAGTAGAACAAGTTAAGTAATGATAGTAGGATCTCTCCACAGACAATTTTCTCTAGTGCTTCTTTACCTACCATCTTATGGGCCACATGACAATATCACCTTCTGTTATATAAGCTTTAGACTATTATCCTGTTACTCTAGAAAACAAGGAGATGGAAAATAAGGACATCTATATTTATTTATTTATTTAAATCTGAGTTTTAATTATATACCTTATCCTTCTTATCTTTTATTTTGATTGTAGATACACAAAGCTTTAAGTTAAGAAAAATAAAACTCTAAATATTTTTTAGAACCAAAATATCCTTATTGTTTTCCAGGATGATGCTTCTCAGTATAACATGTCTCTTGCTTTAAAAAAAGAGCCAAGTTTGAAATACATACATGTGCCTAGAATTCTATATATTAAATATCTCAAATTTCCTTTTCACAGATTCTATTTTGCCAAAACAAAATATAAAAAGTGTGGAAATTTAAGAAAAAAAATGTCACCCTGTATCAGTATGTCACGAATGTATCAAAATGTCACTAATGTATTATTACAATAGATATCTTTCCAAATTGTCCATTTCCTGCTGGGTGGATAACACCTAACACATGTGTGCATGTGCATATATACACACACAAACACACACATACACACCTACCACCACCACCACAACAGCAACAACCGCTATTAACTGAGTAATTGATTCTTTTCAATATTTCACAACTTTTTCTCAGGCCAAATTAGAATGGTCTAGGAATATATTCATATTTTCAAAGTCTTAAGCTCAGGAAGACTATTACCTAAGTCCTTAAGCAATAGAGATAAACAATCATGCTCATAATACATATTAAAAAAGCAGGATGATTTCTATCTGCTTTGATTCTCTCTCTTTTATAATGTTGCTTCTTAAGTAACAAGGTCAGTTTCCACTCACTCTTGAAGTAAGGGAAGATTCTTTTTCTAGAGGAAATGTAGGCACAAATGAAAAAAAAATCTTGGATAAAATTCAGTAAAGTGAATGATGACTTCCTGCCAGGAAGTTGTTATCTAAGAACTGCAGAGCACAAAATTGAGCAGCAAAAGTTACTTTGCTTATTCATTTGGACAAAAGTTAATACTTTATCTCAGAAATTCATGGACTGTTTCCAATCAGAAGATCAAATCCAGGAGTCCTGGTTCTTCTTAGTATGACCAAGTTGAAGTATACAGTGTTGACTCCATCTGAAGGCATAGATTTGCATTAGGTGTAAGTAATTTTCACTTGTATAGTGGAGTGAACTGAACCACAAATCCGTATAATTTAGGGTAAATCAATGTGGTGGGTTGAATAAGAAGGACTTCCCTAGCTCATATGTTTAAATGTCTGACCCCCAGTTAGTTGAACAGTTTGGGAAGGATTAGGAGGCAAGGTCTTGTTTCAGGACCACTGGTGGTGTGCTTTGAGGTTTCAAAACCTCATATAAGAGTTTAGTCACTTTCTCGTTGCTGTCTGTATATCAGGATGTAGTATTCTCAGCTACTGCTCCAACACCTACCATTTGATCATGAACTGACTCAAACTCTAAGTAAGCTCCCAAATAATTACTTTCTCTTATCAGAGTTTCCTTAATCATGCTCTCTCTTCATAGCAATAGGACAGTAACTGAGACACACGGTATAGCTATCAATATTGGACTAGGCACTCAGACTTGAGAATGCTGTTTAATCTATAAACTATGCATGCAATACAGTGACGCCCTTAGGCTAGCTGGCCACTCAATGCAGAAGTTGCATGTGTTATGAGAATAACTTGTGATCCACCATGGGCCTTGCCCTTATGCCTATGGGGATCTATTTTCTGCATTCTTCTCCTGCCTCAGAATTTCCTCATATCATATTGAGTTATCCAATTTTATAAAATCACCATGCAGGCCATGTGGGTTTTTTGCCCATATGTTTGGTGCATTCGGCAGGTTAAATGACAGAAGCTTTTACCATGTCTCACCACAGAGGACGCTACCTAGAGCATGAGGATGCTGAACATCGTGTCAGGACTCTTCAATGTACAGTCACTTTTTTTCTCTCTGTAATTAGCCCCTCTTAGGAAAAGATATTGTCAAGGTATTAAAATACATGTCTTTTTCTCTAACAGTGTTCTTGCTGCTATTTAAATTAGACTGGCAGGTCTTACCTAGAGTAACTGTTTAATGTAGGAGGGTTCTTCTGTATTTGGGTTGCTTTCACTGGTTGAATAAAGAAAACTGCCTTGGCTTTTTTATAGGGCAGCCCTCAGGTGGGCTGAGTAGACAGAACAGAATTCGGGGAAGAAAAGAAGTGTGCCAGACGCCATGATGCTCCGACCCAAAATGGATGCAGGCTAGAATCTTCTGATAAGTCACCACCTCGTGGTAACAAAAAGACTATTAAGAATGGGTTAGTTTAAGATGTCAGGGTTAGCCAAGAAGAGGCTAATGATAATGGGCCAGGCAGTAATTTAATTTATACAATTTTCGTGTGGTTCCTTCAGGCAATAAGTTAGCTGGCGGCCTAGAGCCAGGCAGGAAGAAACAAAAGGGCCTGTGCTCCTCTCAGGTGCTAGGAACACAACCGCATACCTACTATAACAACTGTTGCTACAGTGCCTTCTTTCTTTATACTACTGGATATAGTCAGTAGTAGAAGATGACACAAAAATGGGATATTCACCATTTCTTTTTCTTTTTGCCTTTTTGAGGAATCATTTTTACCTTTCTGTGCAACTAAATTTCTTTTCTCTCTTGCTCTTCTATTGATCTGGTGTTATGAGGCATCCAAAATGCCATTTGTGTGTTTCATTTTATAAAACAATGTGATTGTGATTGTGGTTTTGTTATAAATGGGGTTATTTCTTTTATAGATCTTAAAATAATATATCAAATAGTCATAGGATGAGGCCAAACTTTAATTTTTCCCCCGACTCTCATATCATAGAAAACTTGTCAGTCATCAATAAACTATTTAAAATATTTATGCATGGTATAGGCAATATCTGTTTAGAAGATAATATTTCTAATATTCTGTAATAAAATAAAACAATAAATCATCTCATTATGTTAAGGACAGCTACTTCTGAAGATGTTCTATATAGCAATAGTCAGGGAATATAGAAATGAAGCCCATGGATTTATTTTCTTTATCAATAAAACAAACTTATATACCTGTAGCACATAACAAAATCCCAGAGACATTTATTGGGATTCAAGACGAAGATCAGAAAAGCAAAGCAGCCAACTACTAGGTCTTACGTTTACTTCAGACTGAAATGGGCTGTCCTGCTTCCTCAAATCCTCAGACTGAGACTGAGAGTGAGACTACTCTCCTCCCATCTTATATTCCTCTCTAGTGCTGGCATTAAAGGCATACATGAGCACAGCCCAGCCTCTATGGCTAACTAGTGTGGCTACTGGGATTAAAAGTGTGTACCATCACTGCCTGGCCTGTATGGATGACTAGCGTGACTGCTTTCACTCTGAAAATCAGGCAAGCTTTATTTATTAAAACACAAATAATATGCTACTATATTTACCCTGGGCTACACAAGATCAATCCAGAAACAGATCCAGATGCAATCTGATGACAGGACAGGATCACCCCTTTGGTTTGAGCATTGCTAGAGGTTAAACAATTCTCTAGTGGCTGGTTGTTTTGCTATTCTGATCTTAAGCTTGAAGCCCAATATCTATTTCTGGGTTTTTATTATTCAAACATTATATATTAGATCAAATACTTTGAGTAAAAGAATAAAAACAACACATATTAGCATCCAGACTATGTTACTATCTAAAGTATATCATCATTTTCATGATGAAAGTCCACTATTATTAAATTTGGCAAGGAACATATACGGTATAATTCTTACAATATAAAAGATAGTATATATCACTTGCTCTGGTTTATCCCTGTAGTGAGACTAGTCCTCCAAATTTTAGTGTGAAGATCTACATGCTGAAGTAAGTTGCATTTAGCATTTGCATGAGTCAACCTATAATACTGGTGAGTCTTCTTCCAATTACTCCTGTCTTCCCTTCAAGACTAAATCTTGGATAATCAATAGTAATATATGTATTCTGTCATGCTGAGATGGAACAAATATAATGCATTCTTGTACATGTTTTCCAAATTTGATCCTTCTTATTTGTTACTATTATGATAAATCATATCAAAAATGAAAGAATTTACCAGGGTATAGAATGAACAACAAATGACAAGGTTTCTAAACAAGATAAGTAGCCTAGGCTTGCCTAAAACTCATATTCTCCTGTCTCTTCCTCCTTCAGCAAATCCTACTAATGTGCATGCTACCAAAGGAGAAATATAAACACCAACACAGCCACAAACTGTTTGATCTACATTGGGTCCTACCTGCAAAATAGGCAATTGCAACAGTAGAACAAAGCAATATATTATTTGACTTAAGGCCCACTCCATACTTGATGCTGTATAGGTGACCAAGACCTTAGACATTCCAGAAACTTAGGGTAAGAGCAAATACTAATGTCCTACTAAAGGAACATAGCAATAGAATGACTCCTAATGACATTCTGCTATACTCATAGGTTAGTCCATCTCTGTCACAATCAAAGAAGTTTCCCACACTACAGCAGATGGGGACAATAGAGACTCACAGTCGACAACATGAAGAGAGTGAGAGACATTGAAACACTCAAAAATGGAATGTCTCTATCAAATCCCTCTTCTCGGGTCTCGGAGAACCCTGTGAAAGTGGAGACAGAAAGAATTTAAGAGTCAGATGGGATCAAGGACAGCAAGGAGCCACAGCCTTTTAGTCACAACGGGACGGGCACACATGTGAATTCATTAGACGGAGGCAGCATGCACAGGACCTGCAAGGCTCTGTACCTGATAGGGTTCTATCATCCCTAATCCAGAAACCATACGCAGCTGATAACTACTTGCAAATGAAAATATGGTGTTCTCTAAGTAATTATCACTGGGAAAACACACTACTTTTAGGGGTCAGCCACAAATCCATCAGTATATGGACAAAAGAAAATGAACTCAATGGCATCTTTGGAGGTTCCTTATCTCATAATGGTGTATCAAGACTTTTGTTTCTGTTATTTGCTTCTCTCTGTCTCCATCTCTGTCTCTCTCTCTCCTCCCCCCACTCTCTTTTCTGGACCCTTTGCACATATATGACAATGGTTTTGTGCTTTTAAAGGGTTTCTTGAGTGTGATAAAAGTGGTTCCTTGCTCTATATATGTATGTGTGTGTATATATATATATATATATATATATATATATATATATATATATATCTTTGGAGGTCTCTTTCCTTCAGTTATCTTTTTGGTCTTATTCCAGTGTATTTGTTTTCATTTTATCTCATTGTATTTTATTACAATTCCTTAAAAATATATTTGTTTTCTAATGAGAGACAGAAAGAAGTTGATCTGAATGGGAAAAGGCGTGGGAGGCACAGAGAGGAGCAGAGGGAGGCAAACCTGTGATCACAATACATTATATGGAAATAATATATTTTCAACTTAAAATAAAAGACTATGAGGTAGGATCCCCAGTCAATGGGAATAGTCTCAGCTACATCCTAAGTTAGAATAAATGCTAATTGCACAGACTGCCTTTTTGTATTCAGTTTTTATGAGACATCCTCCTTTTCCAGAGTAAGCTTTGCCTTGTGTAGACATTTCAGCTGGAATGGTGTTCTCCTTCAGGAAGATCCAGAACATATTTCTAGTACACTGAATGAGTTTGGTGACTGTTGCCCTGAATAGGACACTTTGTGTGATGATTATTTGAAAGTAAAGAAATTTTTTAACAAAAGCTATACCTCTCATACCCCTTTATCTGTTTCAAGACAGAAAATACTTTCTTTCCTTCCACAATTCTCCTTTAAACCTTAATACAGGAAGAGAAATGGACCAAATGGTAAATTTACACTGTTCTCTCTTGATTTCGGTCCCAGTGAAGTTCATTTACAAATCATTGGGTATTTCACAATTCAACAGACCTTCCTTAATCTTATATATCCTCCAAGTATCATGCTCTTCAAGCCCCTGAATTTCACTTACCATTCGCCTGACTTCCCCTCTTCTACTTCCCCTAAGAATAAGCAGAACACGAGCGTCTTAGTATTTTAGGAGTCATGGGGAAAAAAGAGAATAAGAATTATTTGCTCTACAATGTAATTTTCATTTTATGAATATATTAAACATATTTTCTCAAAGAAGGAAAAACATCAGGAAGGTGGGTGATGTAATACAAGTATTATACAAACATTATTTCAATCTTAATGTTTTATGGGGAGGTACAGGAGAAAAGTTACAGGAGAAAGTGTTAACTTGGATAATTCATCAAGTGCCATATTTTTCATTACCCCCACTGAAATAACAATTTCCTTCAGTGAATAACAATCATGAATCTCAAGTAAATTTTCCAAAACGTTATAGAACCCAGAATCTGTATTCTCCAAATCCCTTCTTAGGCTCTTGGATCAAGAAATGTGTAAAGCTCTTTTTTTTATTTTTTTATTTTTTATCTTTTTACCTTTAGCTTCAAATAAGCCTTTTGGAAACATTTTCCTTTGACAAAACATTGTCTTATGGTACTGAGTCAAAGATGGTGTCACGTAACCTACAGTTGTGGTTTACCTTTCCACAACTTTAGGCATTGACCCAATCCTTCCAGTATTCGACTGAAATTTTCACACATCTGATTCCTTTAACTGTGTAAGCTCTTATAGAGAATGATATTCTCACACATTTTATGTGCCCTTCAGTATCTCATCCACATAGATAAGACAAGACCTTGAGTTATTGGATATTAGAACAACTGCTGGCCTATGGAGGTCCCGTCAGGTACTTACCACTTCAGTGCTGATCCACATTGTCTAAACCACTGGTCTTGTTTTAAACTTGTACTTTACTAATGTCTATCACCTTTTCCATTCTATACGGTGGTATTTTGTTATTGTTCCTGGAAGATGGTTTCATCTCACTCTCTAAGACCCCTGTCTAAAGGGTATCCACTAAGGTGTGTGTTTTGTTGCACATTTCCTTATGTAGTTTTGTTTCTTCCTTGTTCAAGCCTCAAATTCTATTATATACTCCATGCTTTATTAATTTGGCAAACTTCCAGCAACCTGGCTATCACCATGCTTGGTTTATGAGCTTTGAAGAATATATTACCTGCTCGGAGCCTCCCCAGAATGAATAGAAAAGTGAAGAGTTCCCATTTGCACATAGTAAATGAAAAGGGCAAGTTTACGAATCTAAAGATATAAACAACAGAACGTCAATGGAAAATCTATCTCCCACTGGCATAAAGAGAAGTCACATACTGTTCAGAACATCAAAATTATTGATGGAAATAAGAATGCAGTATATGCCGATGAAAGAAACCCTATGCAGAATTCAGACAAAAGTAATTAACAATCACACAGAGATCTTAGTTCAAAGATATGGCAGGAGAGGCAAAAAAAAAAAAGAATACTAAAAACATTGTGTTCTCAAATACTTCCTATGTTGTTAATTACAGTATTTCTTAAAAATCAAATATAATTACCATTTGTTCCAGTTTCTTATTTCAGAGATGTTGTCTTTATGATTCATGTGTGAAGTTTCTGTGCTGGAACAGAGAAAAAAAAGAATTAAAACAAACACTTTTGCTTTTTTTCTCTAAAGTACTGAAATGATAGAGAAAGAAAGAAAAATGAAATGTTAATTATATGGTAGTAGGAGTTGAAGCAGGAAGAAAATGATTTTATGAACTCATGTTCTTGCAACCCAATCCATCATTTTAAATTCAAACACATGTCAAGCAGGACAATTTCTGTCTGGTTTTAGCTTGGAAACACTGCAGCTATTGATTTTTAAATTTAGCTTTTTTGTCCATTTTTTCCCTTGGAATGTACTGAGTTTAGTCAAATTTACTGCAATTTCAGCGTGAAGAAAATTACAAAGTAAATCTAGGAAAATAACTGAAGAAACTATTCCAAAAGTATTCTTCAGAGGAGTGTGCACATAAACAGTCTTGGTCAGATATCAACACTGACCTTGTTACAACAGTCTTTATTTTTTAGTGATACCACATGGAACAAAATGTCAAAATTTGTAACTCAGAAAATTAAATTACTAAATATATGTTTTGCATGATTGCTACACGGGAAACAGATTAAAATATTAGAATAAATTTTATGTTCATCAGGTGTGTTACATTTATTTATTAGGTTGTATAATCTGAAAACATAGCTAATAAGACTAACAAGAAATGATGAGAAAAAATATTGTATATATAAATGCATAGTTTTAACTTTATTTTAACTAATATTACACATAATAAATCTGAATTATTATTAAATCTACATAATTAAAAAGATAGCTTAAATTACTATACATATTAAACCTAAATATCATTGATATGACTTAGAAAGTCAGTAAAACTAAGATGAAAGAAGCATGATGAATGGTTCAAAAAACATATGCTTAGCATTCTTGTTTTGTTACCAATTTTTTTGAGTATACAATATAATTATATTTCTCCCTTCTTCCTCCCTCCACACTTCAAATAAGTCTCACTGCTCTCTTTCAAATTCAAATTTCAAATTTCTTCATTAATTACTGCTACATGTTTAAGATTAGCTAAACATAAACTTCAAATTATGCATTAAATATGTAAAAATACTTTTATTCCTAAATATAATATGCTTTGTCTGTATAATGCTATTGTATATATGTTGTCAAGAATGGCCATTTAGTATTGAATATACAGTTTGAATACACAATTTCTGCTCTCTTCCCTGGAGAAGAATTTTTCTCCCACTCTCAGAATTTCTTGGTGGCCTATTGTTCTGTCTATAGGGTTGAGAGTTCATGGACTTTTTT
Organism: Dicrostonyx torquatus; assembly: GCA_028555095.1. NCBI lineage: Eukaryota > Metazoa > Chordata > Mammalia > Rodentia > Cricetidae > Dicrostonyx > Dicrostonyx torquatus. The sequence goes on along the minus strand of JAQHUG010000274.1, from coordinate 2,430,464 downwards.
CTTGTCTACTTTGTTCTATCTATTGGTGTTATCCTTATTCAGTTCATGTATAGGTAGTCATGTTGGTGAGAATTAATGCATGGTAGCTTCCAACATTACTAAAATGTCATAATCTCAGAGTAAACTTCCTGATCCCTCTGGTTACTACAATCTTTCTGTTCTTTCTTCCCAGTAGGAGTAGAAATGTCCTGTACATATAGCCATTGGGACAGTGCGCAAAAGCTTTCCATTTTTAGTTTTCATGGTTTTCTGTAGTGATCTTACTCTGTTGCAAAGAGCAGTGTCTGTAGGCAGATATTGCTTGTTCTTTCTTGGCCACCCAGACTGAAATAATCACACAGTAAATATATTAATTAAAACACTGCTTGCCCTATTAGCTCCATGTCCATATTAACTAACTCTTATATCTTAAATTAACCCAATCCTATTAACCTATTTCCATTTGTATTTTACCATGAGGCTCATGGTATATTGGTATGGTTCTGGGGCATCTGTGTCCTTTGGTGGCTACATGGCAATTCCCTGACTCTACATTCTTTCTCCTCTATCCCTGTTTGGAATTCCCACTATGCTCTATTCTACCTGCCATAGGTCCCCTGGAGCTTCTTTATTAACCAATAATAAATAAAATATACTCACAATCCCACATCAAGTTTCCTTAACGAAGAAGCATTGTGGAGACAGTTTGGGCACTGCTAGTTTTGTAGATGTATGCATAGTAATATTTTCTTATGTTATCCAGTATGTTACTATTAAAACATACTCTCCTAATATTATTTGAACAATGCACTACTTGTTCAATATCAGATAACAACTTTGTAAGAGTTACAAATAAGTCATTGCAGTGAATTATGAATAATATAAGCAAAAAACTTACTTGATAGTGCTTTCAAGATTATTTTACAAATATATAATTGTAAAATATATAATTTTATTCCAGTCACTTCTCTTGAGTTCTTGTTTGTTCATTCTTTTAGACTGATGTGACCTTGCCATGATATAAGCCACTGACAAATAGAACAGAATGACAAAAGGAAAACAACCATAAATGAATAAATTAATAAAGACGAACGTCAACAAATGTGAAAGGATTGTCTAGTTAACAGCCAGGGAAGAAGTGACATCTGCAATTCAACCACATTTGATAACTGAATACAACCAACCCCACCTGCCATAGATTCCCTTCTCCAAGTCTTGAACTTATTTCTATATGAATCAATATCTTGACTTAGTTTCTGAAGCACTTTAAATCAGGAAACAACTAAGTCAGATGATAAAAAGAAACGTGTCTATCAAAGCACGAGCTAAAGTGCTCACAGACTGATTAATTTTACTGTAGCCCCTACTCACTGACCCTGATAAAGGAAGTGAGATTAATCATGACCTCCTACTGGCCTCCAGATCTGATGTGTTTACAGACAGATTTTACCTGACATAACTGGTTAGACAATCTGGCTTGACTACATAACCAGACGAGCATAAAAATCAAGTCAGGATCCATCATGCAGATCTGTTCAGTTCAATATGGAAAATTATAATTTGCATTTGGAACTCAGGGGAGTTTTTGTATGAATATCACATATCCAAAGGTTATTTGGACCTTTTCTGTTTATGCACTGTAACATTTAGCTTTGCATATAAAACATCCCTCTGTATATTTGGTGGAGTCATTTGTGTCCTTTAAGTTTCTGACTTTGTAAAAACCTTGCCTTGAGGAAGATCAAGAAAGAGAAGCTAACTGGATTCAGCTATGAGCATCTTTGTCTCAATTTTCTTAAAAGTCTGAATTAAAAAAAGATTTAAAGCTATGGCTAGCAGCTGAAACACTTAGTGGTAGGAAAACTAGCTTTCTGTGTCACTTTCTATAGCATTTGAGTGTCCTGCAACAAACCAAATCTACATACTTCCAAGGTATGTTTCATAGGTAATATTAGGATTTCATCTCTGGAATAACTCCAAAGTAAAAAAAAAAAAGTGTTCTTTTTTTTTACTGAATTTCTATGTACTGGAAAGAAGTGTGAGAACCTTACTTTGTAATTCTTTTGTATGTGGTTGCTTATTTGTTTCTTTGTTTTTAAAAAGGTATTTCTTTTTTGAGAAAGTAATAAAATTATATCATTTATCTACTTCCAAATCTTCTGTTGTATAATTCTCTTGATCTCTTTCAATCCATGGACTCTTTTTTTTTCTTTAATTGTTTTTATATGCATATACAAATTTGTATATACCTATACATTACAAAATATACATATGTTATTTATATGAAATCTATTCAGTCTATATGATGAGTCTTGTATGCATGTTTTCAGGGCTATAGACTAGTTGATTTAAAGAGAAATTATACAAAACATGGAGATAATTAGAAAAATGTTTAAGAATTTGTTGTTGTATGGTGTGGGAAGTCCTTTTGTCTATGTTCTGCTTTTATTGGTTAGTGAATGATGCTGCTTTGGACAGTGGCTTAGCAAAATAGAGCTAGGTGGGAAAACTACACTGAATGCTGGGAGAAAGAAGGCAGAATCAGTGAGAAGCCATGGAGCTGCCATTGGGGACAGATGCCTCTGCTGGAGCCTGCTGAAACTTTACCTGGTAAGCTATATCCATATGGCGAAACATGGAAATGGGTTAGTTTAGGATATAAGAGTTAGTCAGAAATACACTTAAGTTATTGGTCAAACTGTATTGCAAATAATATAGATTCTGAGTTGTCTATAGTTCCATTGTCTGGACAGTTGGGAAAGAACAAGAGGCCTTCCTACAACAGCTATAGATCAACAGCCAATACTGTGAAGTACCCTAAACAGTTCCAATATATGCATACCTATATATTTTATTTTTATTCTTTTAACAAAAGGTAAAAAAAATAAATTTGTGTCTAAGACAAAGGAAATATCAAAATATCTTTATTCAAATAAATAAATCTGAAACTGTTATATGTTCAACCATAAGGTGTAAATACAAGGTTTTAGAATATTCATAAGAATATACCATAACTTATGTAATCAATTTACATTTTGAAAAATTTATTTCTTCTATGAAATTAATTTAGTCTATTTAAAATTTAATGGAAACATGATGATGGCTTAAAATGCATTACAATATAATGATTCATATATGCTTATGACATACAGTGAGAATATTGAGATATTTAGAATAAACATTTAAATCACTCAGCTTTAAACAAAACTGTATCAGATACTTGGGCAGCACTCGGGTGCCTGAACTGACCTTGTCCCATATTTACTTTGTTGAATATCTTAATCGTCACCATAGAAATTTTGCATGATGGATGGAGATAGAGCGAGAGACCCCCATTCACATCAGAACAAGGGATTGAGCTACCAAGGTCCAGTGGAAGAGCAGAAGGAGGGAGAAGATGAGCAAGGAAGTCAGGACCGTGAAGGACTGGCCCACCAACAGAGACAGTGCGCTTGATCTATTGGGAGCTCATCAAATCCAGCTGGACCAGGCCTGAATGAGCATATGACCTAACTGGACTCTCTGAATGTAACTGCCAATGGGGACTGACTGATAAGCCAATGATAATGAATGGCACTGGGACCTATTTCTTCTGCATGTATTGACTTTTTGGGAACTTATTCTATATGGATGCACACCTTCTTAAACCGAGATGGAGAGGGGAGGGCCTTGGGCTTCCCACAGGGCAGGATATCCTGCCCCATCTTAAGGAAGCAGGGGAAGGGTGGTGGGGCAATGGGGGAGTGGGAGGGCCGGGAACAAGGGGAGTAAATGTAAATTTTTCTTTTAACAATAAAAAAACCTATCAGTTAATTTGGTTGCTACTCTGTCTTAAATCTGTGTCTTAAGTTCTTTTTATGTTACTGTGGAGGCACACCATGACCAAAGCAACTTATATAACAAGGCGTTTAACTGGGAGCTTGCTTATAGTTTTAGAGGATGAGACCATAACCATCATGGCTGGGAAAATGACAGCAGGCAGGCCTGCTTAGCACTAGAGTACTAAGTAGCTGACAGCTTATATCTGATCCAGAAACATAAGGCAATGCAGGGTGTGTCTCACTATGAGTGCTGCAAGCTTTTTAACCTCCAAACTCAACCTCATTGACACAAATCCTTCACCAATTCTAAACCTCCTAATCCTTCCCAAATAGTTCCACCAACTTCAGGATAATCATTCTAATAGATGAGCTGATGGGGCCATTCTCATTCAAATCACCACAGCCTGTAATCACAGCACCCTGGATGTGGAGGCAGCAGGATTGCCATGAGTTCAAGGTCAACCTAAGCCACAGATTGACTTCCTTTTTCAAAATAAAATAATAAACATGCACAAAAATGAGTAAGATAAGGAAAGGCATTTTAATATTTAGACTGACTTGAGATTTTGAGAGTAGGAGCTATGCCACTGAAAAATTCAGTTCTGTTTATGATTAAGGAACTCTGTGCTAAAGATTTACATTATTTTAAAATATCCACTACAAACCTTGAATTTTATCTTATTATACAGTATTGAATAGATTCTGTCTAGAAGAGAACTTGTTAAATTCATTGATAATAAGAAGATAAAAGTGGAAAACTGGTTAAGAAAACCCAAGTTGACACTGGGCATACAATGTTCTACTGCAAATAAACAGTCATAGTATTTACAGTATTTTTCAGGATCCCTCATTATTCATGGTGAAGATATTCAAAAGTTTAAATGCCTATAATGTTATCATAATGTGGATTAGGAAAAGTAAATTAAGTCTCCATAAAATATTCCTCCACATTCTGTGTGTACTACTCAAAATAAGAACCATCTCTTTTTTCTTGATAATTCTTGGTAAATTTTATTTTTGTTATGTTGAAAGTAAAATAAATACCATGTATCTACTCATCAAATTACCCACTTTCTGGGGACTGCCAATATATGATAAGAAGGGACTTTCATGAGGCTATTGTCTATGGTCTATAAGTTCAAAAATGGAATTCAACCTTTATTAAATCTTCCCTGTAAGTCAGTTCATCCCTATGCCTTCCATTCTTCACTGTGGTATCGTTTAAAAGAACTACATTTTGTATTAATTATGGATTCAGATGTGTTCCTAGTGGCCTTTTGTTACTGTGTTTCATAAACATAAAGAGGAGTGTGTGTATTTGTGGGGGAGCAGTGTCAGTATGAATAAAATACATTGTATTTTATTGTATTGTATTGTATTAGTATAAATAAAATACATTGTAGATGAATATTTTCTTCTTTATTTTGTAACTTCATATTTTTAAGAATTATTCACTTATTGGTGGGCCATTCATTGTTTAAAAATTACATGCATGTGTGTTTGTGGGTGCATGTGTACGTGTGTGTGTTTGTGTGTGTGTGTGCATGCATGTCACAATATGTTGTAGATATCAGTAATCAGAGAATAACATGAATAAGTCTGTTCTTTCCTTCAACCATATGAATCCTAAGTGTTAAACTCAGATTCTTAGTTTTGCCAGAAAATTTCTTTACATACCTAGCCATTTCATCAGCTGCAAAAAAGATAATTTTCCATAATATAATATTTTTACTTATTACTTGGAAATTTCACACATTGAACCCTGATCACACTTACTTCCCATTCCGCCCAGGACTACCTTCCAACTCTTGCATATTTCCCATCCAAAACAGAAAGATAAAAAAACACCCCATGTCAAATTTGTGTTACTGATAAAGTCATCAGACATGGCCAAACTCCCAATAGACAGCCCCTTAAAAATAAATGAGTCCCCCTATGATACACACTAGAAGCCATCAACTTTGAAAAGTTACACTTTAACATCTTTATCACAATTTTTAAGGACTATAGCTTCCTGTCTGGATGGCTTCTTTCATTTGGGGGAGGGAAGGTTGTCATAGAGGCCTTCAATGTCTCTCATTCTCAATTATGAATCAGTAGACCCTGTGCAGACACCAACAACTGCTCGAACTTTGTGATAGCAACAACTCTATCTGAACCAATGGCATTTTGGAACCTGTCTTCTAGTTCCTACATTCTTTCCATACCCTCTTCCACAATGTTCCCTGTACATTGAAGGATATAGTATGAAAGTCTTATTCAAGGCTGAGCCCACAGCAGTCAATTCTTCTTTGCCAGGTCTCTGTTATTTTTAAGTCACTGTTTATAAAGTGAAGATACTAGGTTAAATGTTTTCAAAACATAAACCTAATGACAGACTTTAATGATTAAAATATCTTAAAGGACATTTTATTTTTTCTGAAAAAATGACAAATAATAATAAGCACAGAAAAACAATTCAATATTGCTAAGTTTGTGTGATATAACACCTCCCCTACACATCATTTAAAAGGAGAATATGTCCTTTATATATATTTATATATAATATAAATGATTATAAGTATATGGAAGACTTGGAATTATTCATAATTCCTGGTAATGAAAATTAAACTGTGTCTGCCTGTGGAAATATAGCTTGGTTGGTAGACTATTTGCCTGAAGTCCTTTATTTGATATCTAGGACCTCATAAATGGGCATATGTGTGCATGTTAGGAACTCAAACACTATTATGGAAGTAGGGAAGGAAAAAATTTCAGTGTCGTCTTTAGCTAAGCAGAATGATTGAGGGCAGTTGGCAATATTTAAAACTCTATATCAAAAGAAAACAAATACTTAAGTGAACATAGACTTTTTGTTTTTTAAGTAAAGTTAATTATAAATTCACTCTATTTCCCAGAAATATTACTTAATGTATTTAGTTAAGACAAATAAAAACATATATACATATAAAAATCTAGATTCACATATACATTGTAACTACTCATACTTCTTAAAAGCTGCAGACAACATATCCAAAAATAACGAACTGGAAGTAAAATAAATGTGGTTCATGAAACTAAAAGAAGAGAAAATGAAATTCAAAGAAGGGCTGAAGAAAATTTAAGGCCATGTAAATAATTTATATTTTATATTAGTGATATTTATATGAAACTTTCCATATTTATCAAATACATAGACATATGTAAAAGTTGTATGAAAGTTTTTAATATAAATAAACTTCTAGCAATTTCTAACCTGTGACAGACAAATGTGCAGGAAGCATATGGTTAGAAGTAGGAAATTAGTGATTAATATTTCACTGGTCCAAACAGAGTGATTCCTGTATAGGATTCTTTTGAAAATGAAATCAAATTTGAAATTCTTATCTTATTTATAGAATGAATCTATATACTTGATGAATTGATATGGCTATAAAAGGGAAAACAACAAATAGTTGTTTCTTGCAATGACTGCAAATTATGGGAGCTCATTGCAAGCATGAGTATTTGGGAAGTAAGAAGTACGTTAAGAATAAGTTACAGGCAAGCCAAACTTTTTAAAATAGAGATAAATCAAAGATGTACAAGTAAATAATAAGAAATGAAACATTAGAAATAGGATAAATAGTCCTATCCAAAGGCATCACATATTAGGGAATAAGAGGCACTGTAATGGTTTTCTCATTTAATACATCATTGATGTATATTAGAATTTTCTATACCCGGAAATTTATTTGCTATGCACAATAACATTTTATTATCTGAAAACCTTGAAAATCCAGCTTTCCTAAATTGACTCATTTCTTTTTGTTTTACCTTTGTCTCCAATTTATTTCTCAGAGAATTATGATCATTTTGAGGATAGATGAGGAAAAGGTAGACAAATAGAATATTGAATAATAGTTAGGTATTTGACTCATGACCATTATGTGATAAACATCCTATTTGCACTTCTCATTTCAACTGTTAAATGGCACTTAAATGATAGTACTAAACTCTGTATTTACTAATAAGAAAAAATAACAAATTTTAAGAAATATAATTTCTCATGTTCAGTAGCCTATTATTCAGTTTGTACTGGGAAAATCGCGAATTTGAGACTTGGTTTTTTAGATCTCAGCAAGGTGGACACTAATTATGAAAAGAATTTTAAAACTATTATGACAAGTCATGTAAAACATTTAAAGATTAATGCGTGCCCTCTGTGTCATCTCGAACCTGGCAGCAGCTCTCCTTCTTTGGCCCTGCACAGCTAAAAATGTATTCCTGCTGCAAATTCATCTCTGCTAGCTCCTTGATAAGGAACATCTCTCAGCTGCTAAGTTATCCATTGTCTTCAGTTGTGTTGAGCTGACATTGAAAGAAGAGGGCCTCGTGAGCTTGGTAGTAATGTATTCTCTGACTTCACTCATACCTAGCTGCAGCTTCCTAAATGACATCATTTTGAGGTACATCTACACAGCATCAAAGCTTATTGTTGTTGAGGATGCCACAGTTCCGGCAGCTGGCCTGAGATTCTGGAATTGGGACTGATTGCCGGCGAGATCATCACTGGTTATAACAGGATTCCTTCTCTGAATCAACAGCTCTTCTATGTAACTCTAGGCCATGCGACATCTGTTTTAATTATGTGTTATAAACATGCTCTGGTTATCTTTATTTTTATGAGACTTCCTTTTCTAGTGGCAGCCTATCTTAATATCCCATAATAATTAGTAATAATTTCCTTCAATCTTTAAACAAATCTAATATAAGTACATATTTTGATATGCCTTCATTCTTATTTCCAAATCTTTGTTGACAGGCAATCTTTAGGTCATCTGTGTTTGGAAATCAAGTTTAAGAACATATGGCTATCTATATTTATCTTTTGTCTTACTTAAATTACACGTACTAATAAGGTATAATTAATATGCCAATGTTATTGCCTATAAGTCTTGGTTTTAATCAGGAAAATTATAAGATCATATAATACAGAAACCTTTGCTTAATTTCATTCAACACAGTAAAATTACTCAGTAAACATTTACTTGGTTACTGAGAAAAACTTTGCATCTGCGAGTAGACAATTTTATCCTTCTTGAGGGCAGAAAGTAAAACATTTAAGTTCAAGTAGATGAAATATTTCTCCTCTTGTATTAACCAACAACTGCATTTATTAAGGCAAAGGAAGATGGAATGGGTTATTATGAAACCAAATGAAATTCTGTAGAAGCATTATAATGATCCACAGGAATATAAAAATAAGGATTCTGATGAATCAATCTATTGTGTTAATATGGCAATTCTGAATGCTTCTGTGGTTACATACAACTTTCCTTGACTATAATACTAAAATAAATATGAAGAATTTATACTTTTAATAAAAGTTATTTTTGTTCAAGTAAGAGTTAGCAATATTAACATTATTAAACAACATTAACAAATATTAACAATTATGCAACAAGGAAAATGGACTAAGAAGAGAGAACTAGAGGAATGCAGATGAAATAGCTCCAATAAAATTTGCCGGAGTTGCAAATGAAGTTATAATGGGAAGGAGAGGATAAGAAAAAAGACACAACCTGATCAAGGCACAACATATGTATGTAATCAAATGTTACAATAAACCCAATTAATTCATTCAATTAACATTCACTATTAAAAATAAAATTTCTTAAAATTTATAAAATTTTTCAGCCAGCAGTTTTGTGTTATATTAATCAATTTTATCTAAAAATGAGCACTTGTGGAATTAGTATAATTTATGGTAAGTTACTGTGATGGTTAGTGTCTATTGCCGATTTGACAGAATCAAAAAAAATTGAGATAAAAATTTTGGGTATGTTTGTAAGGAGATTTTAGGTTTCATTAACTGACATAGAAAGACATATATTAAGTGAAGCAGCATAATTCATTGTGCTGGGTTTCAACTGAGCGAAAAAGAGAAAACAAGATAAATAGCAGCATTCATAAGTCTCTTCTCTCTGATTTTGGACACATGTAACCAGTACCAAAAACTACTTCAACCTTAACCTTCCCCACATGTACCTTCAAATTCTTAACCACAATAAACCCTTGCCTCATTAAATTGTATTTGTTAACTATTTTGGTAAAACAATGTGAAGAAAATGACAAATTTGTGTATGAATACAGCTTCATATGAGTTTTACTAAACTTGTAGACCTAACCACTTTCTTCCTATAGTCAGGTCACAATGACTGCGATGTCATAACTGGAGAAAGGAGATGAGAGAGGATTTGAACTGACCACTTAGTTAATGATGCAGCCCAGGACTTCAGGCACCAAGTTTTCTTTCAAAATGAATGAACACATGTTGAGAATCACCATATTCAATAAAGTGTCACAATTCTTCATGAACCATTTGGGATTTTGCTGTTGTTTTGCTTTAAATATTTGAATTTGGTCCTTGAAAATTTCATATAATTATTTTTGATATAATTCACACCCTTCCTTCTGCTGCTCCCAGATACATAACCTCTTCCCTTCCCACTCATCTTTTCTTCTTTTAAACACAAAACAAAACAAAAACTGAAAGAAAAATGTGAGACACGAAATTTATGTTGTCATATACTTTGTATACCTTGGAGCACTGTCAACCTACAAGAACACACCCTTAATGCAAGGTGACTCTTTGAAGCCCAGAAGAAACCAATTGCTGAAAGTTTCCCAGCTATGGGTAGCTAACCTGCTGCACTTCCCTCTCATAACTGGGATTGAGATTGCAAAGGTTTTTGTATGCTGCGGGAGATTAAGCCCTCTTGCTTTCAGCCAATAGCTTCTAAGATACCCACCCAATGTGGGGCATGGTTTTTATTTTAAAAAAAGCCGCAGCCGCTCTCCAAGTTCACTTGCTTCCGGCTTCCATGCTGACTGCTAGACTCGGTTTCCTGTTTGTGACCAGAGGTATGTGGTTTGGGCCATTGATCTGTAAATTTTATCCCCTCCAATAAAATACCCTTTTTAAATCAATTTGGTGTAAGATTGTCCTGCGACAATATTTTGGCGCTCCAATGTGTGTGGCTAAATCCACTTAAAAATTGGAGAGGGCTTAAAAAGGAGAGAACCCCTGTAGTAGAGAATTTATTTGGGAAAGGGGTACAGGTACAGTACCGGAAAGGGCTCCTCTGTAGATGCAGACAAACCAGACAGGTCGGCGATCCATGCAGAGAGAGAGCTCCCTGCCTGGGTTCCCAATATTTATAACCCGGCCCCCTTGGGGGTGGTAGCAGGGTGTGGTCACAGGCCAAGGGACCACACCCCTTCATCTCCCCCTTTTCT
>JAQHUG010000274.1:2383040-2393252 GCA_028555095.1 Dicrostonyx torquatus | reverse complement strand
TTTAAATAAGTATATTTTAATACTTTTAAAAGAGTGCTTTTTAAAATTACTTTAAGATCGAAAATATAACTATGCTGACTGCCTTGGATATTTATATATAATACAATTCTTATTCATCAATTGCAGATTTGTTTAAAAACTTACTAGTTTTATTGCCAAAATGTCATAAAATATGTAGTATTAGTATATTACAATATATTATTTCCCAAGTTTTAAACACTAGAAAGTTTAGAATTTTGATGTTGGCATCATAATTAAAATTATCAGTTTTCATTTTGTTTCATAATACTTGAAATGCCTCTGTCAAGTGTATTATATTCAACAAAATTGAAAAAAGGCATCATTTTAAATTGATGACTAATATTCAACAACTATAGAATTGCCAAGAGTTGGTTCAATATCTCTTTCTTTTCAATATCTTGCTTCTTTTCATTGATAAAAAAAGAATGATTTCACCTCTAAACAAATATTATTATGCTAGTTTCTGAAAAGTATTATGCTGTATTTTGTTAATATTTATATTATCCCATGAACATTTATTATTTAAGATGTTTTACATAAATATTTGAAATTTATGACTTAGATTGAACATATCATTTTAAATTAATGGAACCCTTATGTAGTTTTGTTATTAGTACTAATAACCACATTTTATACTAATATATAAGCCCTTTAAAAGATCGTTTATCTTCTCTTCATTATCTCTTCTCCATTATAAAAACTGAAAAGCTCAAAAGAGCATTCTTGAATGTATAACCTGCCTTTATTTTATTTTAAATTAGAAATTTTAGAAACAGTCAATGTATTTGAATGATGTTTGCTACTTTCTATTCAGTTTCAAATCATAAATAAATGTTTTATTTCAGTGAAAACTGTATGTGATAAGAATGCAGTGTGCTAAAAATAAACAGAATAAAAGGGTGACCTAATATGGTGTAGAAATAAGGATATTGACTTAGTATTGATGTGTATCCATATCTCTATATTTTTATATAGCCTATCATTTGCCTACCTAATTTAGATATTATGTAACTGTACTACTCATTATCATTTTACTTTCCATTTAATCTCTCTTGATAATTTATTATTTTCCCTGATATTAGCATTCCCTTAAAACATTCATTAAATGTATGCCTGTCTGATATCATATATGCATAAAACATATGGCACTGCTCAGAGGTTAATAACATAGTCATTCAAAATACTAATTGTGATTATGATTTGTAACACAATATTTTAGTCAAATTTTTGATAGTGTTTTATATCTGATAAGAATAAAATGAACTATAAATTGATCTCTGTAGCTAGGGTCTTATTATTTTGAGTTGGTCAAAACTTGATTGTATTTGTCTAATGTTACACATTTACACTCAAATACTAATGTAGAACTAAGATAGATACGATCCTTACTGTCATAATAGATGTGATTAGAAACTTTTCTGTTCTCCATGAAGTACTTATTGAGCCATCTGTCGTTGAATTCCAATCCATATAGAAATACATCACTCACTTCAAAATAAATTGGAAGAAAACCTATCACTGTTTTCTGATGTATAAGACAAATAGAAAAAATTATGGCTACTCTAGGAAATATAGGTAATTAATATTGTGAAACTATCTGGATTGGTCTCCATGATATAATCAGCTTTACTTATACTCAGAGATTACCAACTTCTTTCGATTTGCTTTACTTTAATTTTCTTCTTCCTCTATCACAATCCTCCTACTCCTTTTTCCTAAGTTTTTTTGGATTGCATCCCAGTTAACTCAACATCATTCATCTCTGCAGCAAGCATTAAGAGATCTCAAAGATGTCACAACATTATGACAGGCATCATCACATAGGCTTTTGTGTGAATATGTGTTGACTTGAGTGTATACAGCCAATGGGAAAAATTCAGAATATTGTTAACTACTCATAACTCCTCTCTGGAATATTCTTTATATGATCAAGACAGTGGTCACACAGACCTGCAGGGTTTCTGCTTGCATACATCTCAATAGGAGTAGACTCACTAAACCTGCATCAAAAGCACAATCTAATTTCTATATCTAGGTAGTTTTACTCAGTGATATGGAAGAAGTTTCCTTGCTCCGTTTTTTTTTCACCAAAGACTGTGTTATATAAGATAGAATTGGCAATACATGGACATCATTTAGACACAATAATTTCAAAAGTGGCTTATAATAACCATTTAACTTCCACACCTAATGACCCTGAGATTATTATTTATTATGAAAGCTTGCCCGGTATCTTAGGTTTGTTCCCAATTAGCTCTTATAACTTAAATTAACCTGCCTCTATTAGTCTTCATTCTGCCACTTGGTTTGTTACCTATCTTCCATAATGTACATCTAACTTCTTCAATGGCTTGCTGGCATCTCTAGTCACACCAGATTCCAGCCCTGAATTCCTCTCTGTGCCTGGAAGTAACACCTGCCCTTTTCTAGCCTGTCTATTGGTTAATTCCAATTTATGGCTACTATAAACAGAGGCACAAAGAACATGGTTTAACAACTATACCCATGGTAGGATGACACATCTGTTGAGTATATACCCAAGAGTGGTGTAGCTAACACTAGAGGAATAGTGATTTCTACTTTTCTAAGAAGGTACCCTATGGATTTCTATAGAGGCTGTGAAAGTTTTCACTCCCACCAGCAATGGAGGAGTGAGGAGTGTTCCCTTTGTTCCACATCATCTCCCTCATGAGCTGTCACTTGTCTTTTTGATCTTCACCATTGTGACAGGTGTAAGACATAATCTCAAAATAATTTTCAATTTGCGCTTCCCTGATGACTAAGAATGTTCAACATTTCCTTAAGTATTTCTCAGCCATTTGAGTTTCCTGTATTGAGAATTAGAGAATTCTATAATAATATACTATAGCTAAAACACAAACTAAAAATATCTATTTACATATATGTAAACATGTTCACGTAAATTAAATATGCTTTATATTTGTGTTCCTAAAAAGTTCATTCAAATGATTGAATTTATTGCCTTTTTTGTCTTTATTACTTTAAATTGCTCACAGTATGACTACCCCTCCCATTTATAAAATGCTCTTCAAACATACAATTCCATGTCTGGAGAAATGAATGGAAAATGCTCTAAGCTTCCTTAGTTTTCTCGTTTAAACTGCCCTTTAAGATTTTTCTTTATTCTATAAATATGTGTAGTTCTCAAACTTCTTTAAAGGAAATTCATGAATTGATGCAGTACATGAAAATTAAAACAGAAAATCATAACTGGTCAAGTTCAGAGAACTACGTTAGTGTTATTATTTTTAAATAAAACAATTGAGATCCATGGAAGTAAAGCAAACAAAGTACAGAATACATCTTCCTATAACACAAAGCAGAACGTCTTCTTCAATAGTCCAAACCATTCTATGTTAGAATATCATCAGTATTCTAATCTAATGCATTATGTTTCAGAAGGTGCTTTTTGAAAACATAGTTGCTTTGTCCAGATCCTTAGGAGTAGAGAAAGTGATATAAGTATCCCATTTAAGAGATCAGTTTTCCTCATCTCTTTTTCTCTGAACTTGACCAGTTTGAGTTACTGTATCACTGTACTGAGTACTGTTACTGTATTGAGTTCTCTATCACTCGCCTAATATTTTGAGGCAATGTTTCTCACTGAACCTGAAACTCTGTTTCAGCAATACAGTCTAGTGATCAAGCACAAAAAGCCCCTATACTCCCAGGAAGAGTGTTGTTGAAGATTGGATGTCAAATCTTCATGTGCACAAGGCAAACACTGCCCCCACTGGGCACCACATGGAGCATTTTGATCCTACATTAAGTATATCAATACGCTTTACTATGAGGTTATTTCAGTTTGTCATGTTATCAAATAACCATCATTAAATGATTCCTGACGTTCTAGTTGCTGGTAATTATAAGAAGTTATTTGAAATTGAAATTGTTAAGATATTACCCAAAATTCTAAAGTTCTACAGATACTAATGTGCATCTCCCCAGAGGATTACCAAGTATATTTTCCATTTAAGGACAAAAAGGTAAACTTCTCTAGCTTTTATATTCAGTTTAGTTCTTACTACAAAATATTAATATATTAGTGGGAAGAGGCACAAATTAGTGTAATCTTAGGTTTTCTAACTGTTATCCAAAGATATAACAACAATACATGCAGAAACATGTTTACATTGAAAGAGCAAAGCAGAAAAAAAACTTTCTTGTAAAATACAAAACATTTTCTCTGTAAATGAGTTTTTTAGTATTAGTATTTTGACTTATTTGTGCTGCCAAGTAAGCTCACTTCAATGACACGTATTCCTGTTTTGTTATATGTTTAATGTGAAACAAAAATTTTCAGGAAAGGTAAAGGAAGTACTCAGTTAATACTCTGTGTAATTGCTTTCTCATCTATGAATCTTAATTTTGACATATATAGTTTGTCCAGTCATATTATTTTTTATGTATTTTATATGATTCAAACCAAACTGCTTGAAAGTGAAGAATTCAGTTTCCTGTCTGGGGGAGAATGATGCTTACAAGCAGTGATTTGTACAACACTTCAATAAATCTTAATATAATTTTCAGATAACTTGCTCCTATTTTATTCTCTTCCAGGTTTCACCTCCTTCCCCTACACAGATGTCCCTGCTCCACTATAACTCATATATTCTCCATGGCAGAGATCACTATGAATCCTGTTTGTTCCCCAGCCCTTAGCCCGTATGCTGTTTAGTCTCACTGGGATACTTATGTCATTTAGTTTTGTACTAGGCTGTTCTCTGTCACATTCTTACAAGAATATCGAACCATAGCAGACAGCCATCAACATTTGCTAGCAGCCCAAGAAAATAGAAACAATCACCAAAAAGTCAAAGTATAGATAATTAATCCCTAAGTGAAATGTCATTTATAATCGAGGTATACAAAAGTGGCATTATGAAAATTAATAATCAGAACTTGTTACACAGGATCCATTTTCCTGAAAAACAAATGGCCTATATGGACTTCAGTTGCATTATTATATTATATTAAAGACACTGTCGCTGGCCTCAAGGCATGGCACATGCTTATGTGAAATATTGCCCAAGGTTAGCAAATGGTAGCACTTGATTTTAAACAGGCCCCCTAATAAAGTCAATTACCTCTGCTCTAAATAAATTCTTAGTGGCTCTATAAATCATTTAAAACAAGGGCTACATAGTAGCAGAATGTTCCCATCAACCTCATGACGAATTCTGTCACTGCAGGCTTATGTCTTCACTAAAGGACATTTTTCATAAAGTCAAAAAGTGGTAAATACAGTGCATAAAATTGTAACATAACAAAACATGGCTTATGTAACTTTCTAGAAAGTTCTATTAAGACAATGTTAACATAATTAAGAAGTCAAACCATCACATAACAAATTCTGTAAATGTGCTAATTAACCTTGTTTGCAGGGACTCATAGTAAAGAAAGTATGAAAAATAACATTATGACTTTAGTAAATCAAGCTCTTTTAAGGATTTATTTGTATTATTTCCTTTTATATGCAAATATATATGTGTGTGTTTGTGTGTGTGTGTGTTTTATGCACGTGTGTTTTTGTGTGTGTCTGTGTGTGTGTGTGTGTGTGTGTGTGTGTAACTGTGTCTACATGAACTCAGGTTCCCATGGAGGGAAGATGCATAAGGTCCCTTGGATCTGGATTCACATATGGTTGTGAGCCGCCTGACAAAAGCTCTGGGAGCAAATCTCTGATTGTTGGGAAAGAAGCAAATGTTCTCAACTGCTGAGCCATTCCTCTAACTCTCTGGAACTCAAACTCAGAGCTAATAAATCCCTATTAGAAAAACTTTATAATTGTCATCGACATAGTTTTCTCTGAAGCATATACATGCTTGACGCTACATCTTAACATGTTGTGACCTAATAAATGTTGACAAGGTATGTGGAAAAGTTCATTTCTAAAGTTTTGCACTTGGTGTGATTTTTAATCTTGAAGTAATCGTTAGAAGTTAGAAGTGAAATGTTTAGTATTTATTAATTCAACTTCTCATAAGCATTTTCTCTTACACACTTCAAATTTTACCATATTAATAAGTAAATAGTAGTACTAGACATTATCTCCATATGGACCTAAAGCCTGAGATCTAGCACCACTTTCAGGCAAGAATGTAATAGACAGCACACTGAATTAGGTAAACAGTCTTATGAAGCCATAGAGATGGCTAAAATTAACTGTTGTATTCCTACTGTGAATCACCTACATTTTAAAATTTGAAATTGAAAATTTATTATAAAATAACTCATTATTTTATAATTTAAATAACTAGTGGCATGTCAAATAATTCGAGAGACAAGGCATTGCTAAGTATGTAGTACAAAGGGGCATCACATTCAAAAAAGATTTTTAAAAATATATTGTCTTGGAGCCCACTATCAAGGGATACAATGGCAGTACGACTCCCAAATCTAGTTCTCAAGATCATTGCAGAAGAGGAGACAAAAATTCTAAGAGCCAGAAGAATAAGTGATTCTCCATGTGATTGTGCCTCCTATGGAAATCAAAAGCTATTCCTGTAAACTATTACCAGTATGAATTCTGACATGACCTGAACATGAACAACGACAGACATGCTAATACAGCAGAAGACACAGAAGAGGGGAGCACAGGAGGCCTCACCGTGCACCAAGAACTGCAAGAAACTAAGGGACCTTGATAGCTTAAGAAATAGTCTTCCTCAGGGAAGGTTACAGAATTTGGTGATCCAATACCAAATTGAAAATTGTTGCCCTGAAAACATAAGTCACATTATACAGACTAAGCACATCATATATGTATACACACACACACACACACACACATATATATACATACATACATACATACATACATATATACGTATATATACATGGAAGTGTGAGTGTGTGTGTGTCTGCTTATCTGTGTGTCTGTGAAACAACATTTAATGGAAAATGAGGCCTTGGCTTTGAGCTTTGAATGTGAACTAGAATGAGCATATGAAAGGGTTTGGAAGAAAGAAAGGGAAGAAAAATGATATAAAAACAATACGAAAAATATCAAAGAAAAAGTTTGTAACTCTTCATAGTTTTATTATGAAATAATAAAATAAAGGGGAGAAATAGTACTGTTCATTTCTTTTAGGGTCTTAACAGGTGATAAATCATTTATCATAATTACTTTATAAATTAATAAAGTAAAAAAGAGTTAAAAAGTTATGTGTTTTTTCCAGAGTTCCCTGTGAAAACATAGAAGCTAAATATCATCAAAACTTGCTAAACATTGTTTAGCATTAGGGTGATTATTTCAGTTTTATTATCAGTAATGTGGCATTTCAGTCTTAGGGAAGAGTGAGGTGTAGGACTTACAGTTCTGTGTTAATAGAAACTTTTAAATAGAAATAAATGCACTGTTAATTTATCCATCCATTCCTTTACCCTCAAAATGGTGCCTTTAGCTAGCTTGCTAGTGAATTTTGTAACAAATGTTAAAGCAATCTATCTGTTGTAAAAAGTGATTTATTCATGGCTCACTTCCAGACAAGGCTGGCATTTGGTGACTAGACATCCAAACAGCAATCTGACCTTAAATATAATTTAATGCCTCCTATCTTTTTTGAGAAATGCCTTATGGTTTAACTTTAGGTTAACATTGATACTCGATAAATATTGTCATAGGTTTTCTGGAAAATGTTTAAGGTAAAAGACCCAATATTTTATAAATTACATATTAACTTACAAATGATGAGGTGGGGACCGATACTAACGAAGCTACTTGTTCTGAAGTTAATCAAGAGAGTTAAATTGCTGGTTGTACCATTTCCTATCACATAAATTATTTAAGGATCTTCTCTTTTTGTCTTGTCTATTGATGAATTTAATTACTGGACTGTTCCCTATAGACTTGGTTAAAGATAATGAAACTTTGTATTGTAAATTCTTAAAACAGACTCAGACCTACATATACATATATATATATATATATATGTATATATATGTATATATATAAACACTTTATTATTTGTGGGAGGAAGAAATTCTCAAAGGAAAGAAAATAGAACTAAACCACTGAAAGAGAAATGAAATGTGCAATTTAGTATAAGGACTCTCCTCACCATCTCCAACTCTCTTTCATTGCCTTAATTCTTTGACACTTTTTAAAGAAAAAATGCATGCATCACAGATTCCTTTTACTCTTCCCTACCTTTGAAGACTTTGTTCCACTATCTGGGAGAGCCAAGCTATTATAGTTTCATACCAGTCCTGAGTTCATCAATGAAATGACTTTCTCTGTAAATATCCAGGACGTGTATTCCTATCACCTGGTAAACTAGTCATTACACACAGTCTGTCTTATACTCAAATATTCCACAAGTCCCTGTCCTTTCTCATTTTGTTTTTTATCTCTTATATTTATTGACATTTCATCCACTGACAAGCAAATGTCTCAAATGATTAGCATGCTAGTTAATCAGTGACTGATTTTCCTCATATTGCCTCAGATTATGCAACCTTTGTCTCAATGAGAAACAAATATTTTCAGAGCTTGATTTCTCTAAGACATTACCAAGAGATAATCCCATTCATGCTTGTATGTCACAGCTTCACAAACAGGCTATAATGGTCTTGTTTTTTCATTTCTTCCCTCAAATCCACCCCTCCCAATTCATGTCAGCATTTTTCCTGAATCTTATAATTTCTAGTTCTGAACCATTATTGAGGTCCAGTCCATGTGCTAAATCATGGCTTCTTCCTCATATTCTAAGTAAAATCTTCTATCATAATTTATTTCACGTTTTTCCTCCTCACTACCCAACCTTTACTGGAGTCAGATTTTTGGATCCCAGCAAGCACTTTCTAGCACAGAACTAACTTATATGCTCTTTCGCTTCTGTTTCTACAGCTGTAGAGAATAGCAGACCAAAAATTTCAATGTATTTCTCCCTTTATAAAATTTGTCCTACAAAACCAGATAATAATACAGAAGATGGCATCTGTACTTGCTTTTTTTTCTCTGCAATTCTTTCTTGCATGGGCAACTTCTTTCTGGGCAGAGTACTAAGCATCAGTTGCATGTTTTATCACCTACAACAAAAGAAACACAGCTGTTTCCACAGCTTGTTCAGAATCCCACCTCATATGTTCTATTTTTCTCAGTGAGCAAGTCGTTCTACAGACCACAAGTTATTTGCTGGTGGACAGCATTGTTTTATGATGGAACCCATGTAAGGACTTCAGTTACCTTATATCATGTAGGGAAAGAAGATCATAAATATTATACTGATGATGATACAATATCATACAACTTCTATATATTATCATCCAGAACAAAGATTATGCCAGGTCTTACACATGAGTTATACCATCTCATATCACATAGAGGAGACTCTTACCATATCAAGGTTTCCGATATAAATGTTCCAATAACAGATAGGTCAATCTCACTGCATGTTTTATAATCCATGATAAGAACCATGGAATTCTAAATTATCTCTAGCTCTATTAATAACTCTCTGGGTATCAATTGTGCTTCATAACTTTGAGGGATATGTATTCATCTCAAACATGGGGCTGAAGGCAGAGCAAAGAAATAATTCTACTCTCGTCTAGCTTAGTAAATTAGGAATGTACTAGGGTTGATTAAGAAGCATGGATGATTCAAAGGAAACTCTAAATTCTCCCCAGCAAGGGTATCAACTCATGAAAGACTTATCAATGAACTTCTATGAAATATTTCCAGATAGTTCTATTGGAGAGTTTTCTTTCTGAGAAATGACTTACTGCTTGTACCTTACATTGTACTTCCTGAATCTTGACCCTATTTGGACTTCCTTACCATTTTACATTTGGGAGCTCAATACTTTGTAAGTTTCATGTGTCTTTTCAGTTACATGGCCCTCTCCCTTCAAACAAGGAACTTTACTTATCAGTTACTAAATTTGTCATTCATTTAAGAATGGGGGAAATATTTTACATGGAAACAATATTTTATTGTCCAACAAATTTGGGACAAAATACCATTTCTGGCAATGCCAGTACACACTTCTTTCTATTGTCAGCAGTAGTCCTCAGTACTCCTGAAATTTCTAGGAAAAATGATTAAGCTTCTATATTTTTTTACTTTAGTATTTTCCTATGAAAGAAATTCAGTTGTCCATTGAAGTTTTTGTGTTTATAAATTAACTTTAAATTCACCATGTCTCATCAGTTAATGGATGCTCC
>JAQHUG010000274.1:2351362-2362453 GCA_028555095.1 Dicrostonyx torquatus | reverse complement strand
GTATCATTGCATCATCCATCTTTAGCCTACAGGCCCATAGTATCCTGCAGACTTTTCTATGGAGCAGAAAATTTCAAATATGGTTTTACATCTATTGGCAGTTTGTCAGCCACTTTCTTTTAGATCCTGCAGAATGGCTGGCAGTTTCTTCTCTGAAGCAAAGATGGTCCCTTTGAGTGTTCAGCACTCACTTTTCTGCATGTCCTGCAGAATGTCTAGCAGACTCTTTCATGAAACAGGAACCCTGGAGGATGGTCTCACACCTCTAGTCAAATTCAGCAGTCATTTCTCTGTGGGTCCTGAGAGTCCTGTATATACAGCATATCATCAAGCAGTCCAGGCCAGAGCACTTTTTTGCTCAAATGGCTAACAAACTCCATAAGGATTCTGTTTGAGGATTCATAGAGACAGGATCTTGTTACTTTGGTCTAAACATTCGGGGAGGTAAGAACTCTAGTGGCCAGCTGCTCTGCTTCTTTGATCTTTCAGATTTTACCCTATAATATCTGACTCCAGGTGTTTATTTAATAAGACTAATTAGGATTGTGTTACAGATAACTTCCATAAAATGGAAACTTGACTGGTAAGATACAAGACTTAGAAAGACTTACTAGTGATAAGATACAAGCCTTAAAATTACTTGCTATTGATAAGATACAAAATTTTAAAAGGCTAACTAATGAAAATAAGAAGAATTTGACTGATAAGATAAAAGTTTTGGAAAGATTTACTAATGAAAATAAGAAAAATACTCAGAAAGAGACAGAGGAATTTAGATAAGAATCATAGGATACCCCTCTTCAATTTCATCATGCAGAATGCTTTGAGATCCTATCTCCTCCTAGCCATATCCCTTCTCTTCTCCACCTCCCTAGTGCTTGGATTAAAGGCATATGACTCCCAAATACTAGGGTTAAAGGTGTGACCCACCACCTCCTGGCTCTGATTCTCTCTTAGATTGGATCGATCTTGTGTCACCCAGGGAGGCCTTGAACTCACAAAGATCCATCTGCTTCTGCCTCCTGAGTTCTGGGATTAAGTGTGTGTCACCACTGTCTGGAATATATGGGTGACTGGTGCTTAGCTCTCTACTCTGATCTCCAGGCAAGCTTTACTTGTTAGAT
Source organism: Dicrostonyx torquatus (assembly GCA_028555095.1). Classification (NCBI taxonomy): domain Eukaryota; kingdom Metazoa; phylum Chordata; class Mammalia; order Rodentia; family Cricetidae; genus Dicrostonyx; species Dicrostonyx torquatus. The sequence goes on along the minus strand of JAQHUG010000274.1, from coordinate 2,361,329 downwards.
TACAAACAAATTATCGTCACAGTTATCAAACCACTTTTTAAAATATAAAATATGAATTATTAAGCTAATAGTTATTACAACTGTCATTATGTCAATACCAGTTTATCTCTTCATTTAATTTTTTATTCCATTTTCAAGCTACCCATAGTAGCACTATACAGAGTTCTAACACCCTGTGTTGTAATTTTTTCCATTCTTGATGTGGGAAAGGTTATTCTTTTTAAGATCATTTAATTTTCTCTTTAGGGACTTCCCAGGTGTCTCAACAAATTTTCTGACCCCTCACTTTGAAACAGCAGCTTCTTCATCAAGCTCTGCACTCAGGCCCCTTCAGCCAAGTGTGAGCCTACTTTCCAGAATGCCTGTGAGAAGTGACATTGGCAGCTGGGTGGTCATGCTGCATGCTGTAGCACTAAATATTGTTTATTTGTATTTTTTCCATTGGTGCAGTAGTTACATCTGAATTTACTTCTGTTTAGCTAGCAATTGTGTCTGCATAGTTACTGGTCCGCTTCTCAGGCAGCAGACCTATGAGACTTTTAGATCCCCCTGGACCTGCCTCCTGCTGCTGCCACCAAATATAGTTTTAACTAAATCTCTGCCATTCTCTTTATCAATAAACATGGGAGTTAGACATTACAGTAAAAACCTACTATCTTAGAGAGATTGAGGAGCAACTAACTGACCTTCCCTCTTCACCAGCATCTCAGAAAGAGAGTGTCCTTCTACTCTGACAAACCAAAAAGACCACCACACTCAAAGGCCCCTCTGCTATTTCCTGTGTGTTTAGAACTCCTTCTAATTCTCTATGATTACTTTCTTTCAACTAGCTGCTGATTCCACCTCCTGACACAAGGTTCATTTTATTTAATTAATACAAATGCAGACTCAGTGTTCACGGTGTGATCATATATACCAACACAAAAAAGAAGTGAATTGTAGGAATAACTTGGTGAATTTATAATCATCACACTAGTGCAAAGAAACCAGTTTCTTAGATAGTTTACTACTGCTCACCATATATATATATATATATATATATATGTATATATATATACTTGTGGTATGATATTAACAAGTTTAAAATTCTATAAATTCTAGAATAAAAAATAGAAAATTTATTATAAATTATTATTAATCTATTTGAAAATTAATATATACTGCCAGGGCCCTCAGATGTGAATTCTTTCCACCTTGACTCAAAGTCAGAGAGTTTTAGCTTATTCTTGTCCTTTCAAAGTTGTTGACAACAGGTGTAGTTATTAATAAGATACCCTGGCCTAGGGTGGGGCTAATAAATATTTTGAGTATACAGGTGGATCTGCTCCACCTTGGCCAAAGATCTGAGAATTCAAGTCTATTCCTGCTCCTTTAAGGAGATTAGCAGGAGGTTTCACAGAGTGACTGCCTAAAAGATACTTGCTTTCAGTGTGTTGGCATTACATGTCCTGTCCAAACAAGGGAGCACTTGACTGAGGATGCTCTGTTTATTTCTTATATTATGATAATGAAGTCTGTTGTCTCCCCCCTCCTCTATTGGAGTGGAGTATAAAAGCATATGGAAAATAAGCGTGGGTAATTTCAGTATTTCTGAATTTCCTCCCAGTGCTGTTCTGTGTTTCTGAGTTTTATTTCTCTATCTCTGCTTCTTTTGCTTAATAATTCTAATCTTCACACTTCTACGCTGGAACATGTGAATCCAGTTGAGTCTGAATCCCAACAGATGTCGATGGCCAATCTCACCCTACCATGTGGCTTCTAACAATATAACTTTAAATTTTCTTTCATAAATGCTGCCTCACTCTGTAGCCCTGACAGACATGAAACCTAAAATGTAAACTAGGCTAGCTTCAAACTCACAGTGATCCACCTGTGTCTTCTTTAAAAGTGTTGGAATAAAATATGTTGCACCGCCCTGCTAAGATAGACTTTTTCTCTTTATAAAATATACATGATTATTGAGTCAATGTTCCTCTATAGAATAGAATATATAGATTATCTTGCTGTTGGTTGTGTCATATAGAACACATAATTTAGAATACATAATTTCCTAAGGTTGTGTTAGTTTAAGTTGACACACCATTTATTTTGCTGTTATTAAAAGAAAACACATAATAAGATACATAAACAGAGATACTTTTTTAACACATAAAAATAAACACATACATAGGCATGTACATATATTTATATTTATTTCTCATTAAAACTGTTTAGCTGAGACTTTTAATCAGGCCATGAAATCAAAATAAAGAACTAACTGGATTTGCTCACAACTCCTTATGGAATAGTCTGCAGACGTGAAAGAAGGGTAACTGGGGCTTCACCAGTGTTCCTTCCTAGACACTCATGTTTTCTGGACACACCTGTTCCTGACAGTAAAACATACATGGATAATATGTGCTCTGATCAAGTTTCATCTGCATGCATACACAGGTAATATGTGCCCTGATAAAGCTATCTCCACACGCATACATAGATAAGATCTGGTAAAGCTATGTCTGTAGGCATACATGAATAATAGGAACTCTTGTAAAGCTATTTCTGTATCCATACTCTACTTTTCTTCTATCATGGCAGAATTCTTCCTTGCTATCTAAAGTTTACGTAAGTTATGATTATGTAGAAATATCCATTTGTTTACTAAAATCACGTAGTTCAAATATTGTACTGTTTCATGTCTACTTTAAATTCTAGAGGCTTATGAGCTAGCAGTGGAGAGATCAGTTTGGGGTTATCCAGCAATCCCGAATGCTGTCTCACACACTACAGAAACCAAGCTCGGCTCACATTTTGTCTTAAATGTATGTGGCATTTGCATTCTCCCTGCCTTTTATCTTTTGCTCATTCTTATAAGAAATATATGGACTGCATATTTCTGAGTCACCTTTTATTCTTTACTAACTTAAATACACAATTCACTCATATTTATTGTTCTTTTAAACATTGTAATGCCCAAATTTTATTATTTATTTTACTTTAAAGGAAAGTTTAATGCATATTCATCCCTAGTCCAGGAAGTTAACAACACTCTGAAAGAAGAAAGCATGATTCAAAATTTCCCATGTGAGTTTTGAATTGTTATTGATGAAATCACTAGATTATTAGAGTTTAAAGCTATTCTGCTTTGCATGAGTAAAATGATTCTGTGCTGTAAAACCAAAAGTTACCCACTCATTTTCTTGTACTAGACATAACCATACATCAAAATGATTATTTTTAAATTTCAGTCATTATCTTATTTTTGAGAGGTAAAAGAGAGAAAAAAGAACTTGAATTTGATAATGAACAAATGTGTGATTTCCATTAGATGGTGGCACCTGATTATAACATCCACTCGTAATATGGAGAACGGTCCTCATTTGCTTAAGCTTTAAAATAGCAATTTTGTCCCAAGGTTATTATATAGATTTATATTTTTCAGTCCTTAATGTTGCTCTTAGAAGTCACTGATTGCTTGCAAAGTTATATCTGTCCAGATGCTCTGTGTCTGGCAAGGGAATCGAGGCCCTTAAAAGCTTCCGTTCAATACTCTTCTGTTTATTTCCCAGCACTAATAACAATTGGAGAGTGACATCTGCTTCCATCTACTGATTCACTGCTGCAGAATTTTACTGGACATAGATGGCAATGCCTTTTCTATTGCCTCTTCATGGAGCATGCATCTGAGCCTGAAAGAAAACAAGGAAAATACAATGGAAGCATCTTCTTTGTAATTGCAAAATTTGAACGAACCAGGAATGTCCACAACTGGGCAGAGCTCCAGGCACCAAGCACTGCTGTGTCCTCTGTAATACCAAAGGAGAAAAATAGGAGCTGCGGATAGTAATTAAAAAAATGTGCAGACATGCTGTCAGTCCAGAATGTGTTTTAATATACCAATAGTGACTGCATGTGTTTGACATACATGCTGACAGTTTGAAAGGCTTTTTACATTCACTGCATTTTCATTAAAATTGAGCATGTAAAACTAGACATTCTATTACCAGATCATAAAACCAATATATTCTTGATGTTTCTTGAAACAAGATTTTCACAAATTTGCAACCGCAAGAATGTAACCTTGAGAAAGGTTCTAGGGTGGGCAATCAAGCATTGATTCAAAAGCTGTGCTCAAGGACAGATTTTTAACTTTAAAACTTTTTTCTCTATACAGCATTACTCCATAAAAATAAAACCAGCAAGTTTTCATAAGGATAGCCAATAATTAGATTTATTCTTGATATCTACCATATTTTAATAATAACCAAAACACACTGATTTTAATTTTTTAACAATGTCAGTATGGATAAAAAAACAAATATTTTTAAATAATCTTCTGAAAGAGATAGAATTAAAACTTTAACAAAATTGATAAAATTACACCCTGAGTGTTAGATTTTTGCCTCATCTCCTTGCAGAGACCTTGCTTTCTTCTTTCTTTCATCTCCTTTGCATCATTACAATACTTCTTATAATCAATAAACAAAAGAAAAATAATTTAAGTAATGAGGATAGGTCTATAGGTTTTATAACCCTGACATTTAAAAACAGAGTTTTAGATTAGCTTTATTTATAATAAATACTCTTGTTCAGTATACTTACTTCACTGAAGTTTAACTTAAAAGGGAAATGAGACCACATGGAGAAGAAGGGCTAAAGTCACTGAAGATCCCAAGAAGCTATTATCTAAGAATTTGGTATATGGAATTAATTATACTTACTATTTAGCAACAGATTTTAAATGGTTTACCCCTGCTTAGGTCCTAAGGATTACACAGCAGGTCATGTCCTCCTATGTGCCTCAAAGCATTAGTTTTCTCTGTTTCGTAATAAACAGAAGCAATCATTTTCATCCAGGAACTTGATTAAGCACTGTATATACTACTGATGGAAATTAAAGTTAAGACAGTTAGAAGAGACCTAAAACATAACTCAAAAAAAGAGAAAATAGAATGAGAGTGGTAAAGCAGTCAGACAGTGAACTGCTATGTCTGAGGACACATGGACAGCACCTTGTGCCAAAACGGGAGACTAACGAGTGACTGCAGAAGCGTGTGTCACTGTAACAAGTGCTAATCTAACCATTCAAAATATCATAATTCAAAGAAAAGATAAAGCCATTTCTCAAAACATACACTAATATAAATTTGCATGTTGGGTGGGTTGCCTTATAATTTTTACCTTTGGAGATCCTCAAGTTATGTGAAAGTCATCTCATTCCAGTTCTGGGTATGGAATATTGCATAGGCCATGCATTGAAATGGAAGGACAGAGATGAAATGTATTTTACTTACCTCTCCCTTTCCCTTTCTCTTAAGAGTAGAATAGAATAATATGGAACCAACTAACAGGTTATTCCAACCTTTAATCGTGATAGAATCATTGTTTTCATTTTCATTTTTAAAAAAAATGTTTCCAAGCTGGGTGGTGGTGGCACACGCCATTAATCCCAGCACTTGGGAGGCAAAGGCAGGAAGATCTCTGTGAGTTCGAGTCCAGCCTGGTCTACAAGAGCTAGTTCCAGGACAGGCTCCAAAGCCACAGAGAAACCCTGTCTCAAAAAGCCAAAAAAAAAAAAAGTTTCCAAAACCCTTTGTAATTCTTAAGATCCTTTTTATCCATGAGTTCTAAAATGGATTGAAACTAATCTAATTTAGTTATTTTAACATTCCTCTGGTAACTTGTTATATATATTTATGCCAGTTTTTCTGGCATATTAAAGTTTTTCAAACTTTATCAAAAATACAATTGAATACTATGAAAATACTAAAATACTGGAAAGCTTTCGTACTCAAGGTAGTGATGGAGCAGCATGAGAACTTAAGCTCATGCTGTCATGTGGCTTCAGGGAGTAAAATCTTAGACAAAAGAATTAATGTACCTTCTCCTACTGATCCCCAAATGACCATGAAATATGTACTTAAGAGATCTACTCTGAATAACAGCTCTCCCACCCCTTTCACTCTCTCCATCTTTATCATCTTCTCTTTCTCTCTTTCCTTTGGAAAATATTATACTTGAATAACACACAATACCATACCTCCACACCTTTCACCTAAAAAATGAGACAAATTTTTTTGAAAAGAGAATTGTAAATCTATAGCAAGTAGACACAGTATAACACCTATCAATTTCAGAAAGTCTATCTAAAATATTGGAGATCTAAAAATTGCTCTCTATGACACAGCAAATACCTGAAAAATCTTCTGTGCTTGATCTTAAGTGGCATGACTTAAACTTATTGCATTTTTCATCATAAAACATTGACATATCCTGTGTATCTTGGGCTCTGAAACCCTGACTAAAGGCAGCAATGGGATCAAGAAAGGACAGGCATATAAAAACACACACACAAAAAAATTGAAGTCTCCAAGCTTGTCAAGGTTTTTTATCATATAAGAAATTTTGTTCATAAGCCTTTTACATTTCTCTGATGTACTGACATAAGTGGACAACAGCTATGTTACTATTATTGCAAGTGAAAACATGCAGGCGGTGGGCACCAATTAATCCCCAATTATATTTATTCTCAGTTTTAGGAGCTGCTGTAAAACATACATGCTGGTAATTTGTGTGACATAGTAAATAAACCCTGTGTAAATCTCAGGAATGTAGTTCATTTAGAATAGTGGAGTGGAGCCTATTGGGACTCCAGGTTATTAGTGGAATAAGCCCACAAAATGGAGTCATTAATATAAATAGCCTTAAAAGAATGTGAAAGGAAGAGAAAAGGATGAAAAGGACAATACTGGTCCAAGAACATAACTCCTTTAGTCTTCTCCCCAGCCCAGGCTTATCTGCATGGGTATGATTAACAGATATCTCAAAAATATAGCTGCTGGGAGTGGGGTTATTTCACAATCATAGTCCCCTTCAGACTTCAGATCAGGCTCCTCACTGCACCGAAAGCCACAGCACCACACAAGCACACCTTGACCTACATTAGCACAGGGGTCAGAACACTTCCCCTTCATGACAGCTTGACATTAGCATCTGAGGCTTTATACCATGGTCCTTTGGCAACCACTGCTCTTCTGTGGCAGTGAGGTCAATTTCTGTGTGATTTAAAACTTTTAATGTAAGTAAGGCTCTAGAGAATTTGTGGTGGTAAAGAATTCTGTTCCCTTTTTATTTCCTTTGTTGTTGGAGACATCTGCGGGATTATCCTATAATAACGTGTTCCAGTGGTTTGTAGGAGATGCCTATATTGTGGAATATTTTATGTTGAGCATAAATATTTTTAAATGTTCAAGACGTATAAGCAAGAACATTATCTATCTTGAGGTGCTTTAGATAGTACAAAATAGAAAATACAGCTTTGTTTCCATATGCACAATAAGCACCATTTTTTGTTTCCATTGTGCTCACCTACCTCAAGGACTAAGCAAAGGCCTCATCTTAACCTGCCTTATTTATTTTAATTCATTTTTTTTAGCTAAGCACTTAGAAGAACTCTTAAGGCCCTCTTCAGCAGTCCTCTTTGCATTTTTCAAAAGTTGTTTTGCAAGCAATTTTTTAATGTTGGAGTCACCTGTAAGATGTCTTGTCACTTATAAGAGCAGGCCACAGAGTCTGGGTGCAATATTTCCTGGCCTTGGTAAATCTCAGCTAGCAAACTTCAGATAATGCCAAGGTTTTATTGATTGCTCATTAATTTTTCTTTTTTAACAGGAAAGTTAGTGGGTTAAGTTATCTTTTTCAAAAAAAGTCTTGACAGCCATTTAAAACTGTGAACACTTTTCCCTCTGTCTAGGCACCTTTTTCAAGTCAGATTTTTAAAAGCCAGACTATATTACCCTCTATACACTGTGACCTTTCAAGGCCAGCACAGTCTGCATTGCTGAGAGAGCATAACTGTGCCTGTACCATGCCCTTTCCCCTCATACATGACAGACTCTCCAATGAAGGCCACTGGAGAAGTGGCAAACCTTTGGAAGTCACTCTAGCCCACACTGCTTGGTCATCTAGACAAGACTAAGGAAAGCACAGTGCCCCATTATGGAGTCATCTACGTGCTGCCTGGCAAGCAAGAGTATGCCTCCATTGTGCAGCAATTTGGCTGATGTACATCATTTCTCAAAAAGCACCAACATATAACTATTTTTTTTGATTTTACTTGTCTCAAAAGTCTCTTTCAAACTACTGGTATGTTTTACACCTAACAAACAGATCATGATTGTCCCATTTTGTATTATTGTTTTAAATCTTTACTTTTACCTTTACTGCAATTCTCTTTGGAGCATTGCTCCATCTGAGCTTCCCATAGACTAGTGTTTGCTCCATATGTTTATTATGTACAACACAGGGGAGGGGTTAACTGTCTCCAGGGGGGAGGTTAACTGTCTCCTTGGGAGGGCTATGTAGGTGAGCAGTCTCAGGCTGTAAACAACCAGAAAGAGGAAGGTATAGTTGCTAGTCTTTGCAAATACCAACAAATTATTCATAAACACTCAAACCAGTGCCCTCAACAAAAGATTGGTCATCACTCTTGGGCCTAGCCAGTATGGATAGTTATTTTACCAATTGTCCTTTGGTTTGAGGCCTTGGAGACCTTGACATGGAATTTCCATGTCTAAGGACTCCACACATTCAGACCTTCCTCTATTCCCTAAATATTTCCGTTAAAATAATATTGTAATATAAACTGAGTTGTAAACCATTTGGATATACCGTATTCTCTCCACTTCTTTCATTAAAGTTACTGAAGTAGAGGAAATTGAACAATGACATCTATATGTCTCTTTCATTATTTATTAAACTGCCTGGTCAATTGATAAACATCAAATTTATAAGGTAGACTTATATAAATACTTATTCTCCAAATGACATTGGCCCTGGCTCTTACACCATCCTAGGAGTAGGTAGATTGTAGCATAGAGACATTCTATGGCAAGACTCACTTCAAGCTGACAGAGGTTTGCTTCAAATTAATTCATCCATTTCATTTAGAGTTGTAAGACTCCCATGGTGGAAAGTGGAAGCAAGATTATCTCAGAAATATAGGAAACTTATCATTCTGCAGCAAACTTTACTAGTGGATATGAAAACAGACTGAAATACCAATATTTTGGGGGTATAGCCCATGTGATTTTCAGAGGACCTTAGCTGAAACAAACCTCTCATTGTTTTGATCTCAGTAACTGTTCCCTATATTAACTTTTTGGTCTTTTTCCATTTTGCTTTCTACTTCTCAATTCCTATTTACTGGAAAGGCCAGGCAAATATCATGATAGGCCCCTCAAATTCAGTTAAGAACTAGGCCTCAGTTCACAAACAAAGAGCAATCAATCATCAGCTTCTCTGACATTGAATGAGGCCAGATTATATGACCTACACAGCATCATGAAATGGATGATGGTTGATCAATTTATAAAATGCAGATTCATTGAATATTTTTATAAAATAAAACTGTAAGACACTGGAAAATGTAAAAGAGAAATAATGTAAATAATGTAAATAATGCAAAAGAAAATGTAAAAGAGAACCTAAATAACTATTTAGAAGATGTCTTCTTGGGGAATATCTTTCCCATGCAATAATGTTGCTACAGAGAGAGCATTTCCCATTCAAAATCTGAAAGTCAAGACCCACAATTTCCCCAAATCTATGTAATACGAGTGGATACTTTCCTGATATGACACTAGTTTAATAATGCAATGCATCGAACTATTATGTAAACCTACCCAACAGTAAATTGTGTATGAAGTTAATATTTAAATGTATCTTATCTCTAATATCTCTTGTTATGTAGGTATCAATATGCCAAAATAAAATCAAACATTTTTGGAGCTAGTATTTTTTATTTTAGATAAAGGATATTCAACCAGGACCAGGTGTACAAAATATCTGTGATAAGACCAGAGGGAGATATGAATATAGCTTAGACTAGGTCAGTACATAGAAAATTGTAGTGACATTTTATTTTTAATTTAATAAGTAAAACATGCCTGAAGATTAGAGTAAAATAGCCCCACTGGTCCGCCTTGCG
>JAQHUG010000274.1:2292934-2311181 GCA_028555095.1 Dicrostonyx torquatus | reverse complement strand
ATATAAATTAATAGAAACGGGTTAATTTAAGATATAAGAGCTAGCTAGGAATACCCGTAAACCACTGGCCAAACAGTGTTGTTATTAATATAGTTTTGGTGTTATTATTCGGTTTTGGATGACTGGAAAATGGAAAAGCAGTATCTGTTTATATTGTATTCATTACGTTTGTTTTAAATCTAATAATGTCAATGCAATTGCCATTTCTACTTATAATGCTCATTCTGTGTCTTTAAGCTTTCTTCATTTTGTTGAGTTTTCTAAAGTCTTAATGACAGTGAACTAGAGTACTGATTAAAAGAACTATTGTAAGAAGTGGTATTTTTAGTTTGTTTCTTCTATAATTTTACCTCCGACTTTCAGTGTAACAACATCTCTAAAGAGAAACCTGTAAAGAGAGCTGCTTGTTTGGCCTAGATACCCAAAACTGAAATAAGTACATGGAAACTGTATTAATTAAATCACTGCTTGGTCTATTAGCTCTAACTTCTTATCGGCTAGCTCTTATATTTTAATTTAACCCATCTCCATTAATCTGTGCATTGCCACATGGCTATGGCTTACTGGGTAAAATTTCCAGTGTCTGTCTCTGGTGACTCCATGCTGTCTCTCTGACTCTGCCCTTCTTTCTCCCAGCATTAAGCCTAGCTCCCCCTGCCTACCTAAGTTCTGCCTTGCTATTGGTCCAAAGCAGTTTTTCTATTCATTAATAGTAGTCACAGCACACAGAGGGGACTCCCACATCAGGAACCCTCTTAAGTATTACTCAGTCTGTCTGCCACCACCAACAACTTCTAGGAGACAACAGGATTTCCTTTCCCACAGATTGGGAGTATGAGATTGTACTCTATGTTAGATTATATTGAGAGGTTTCTCCTGCAGACAAGTCTTGTTAAGAACAAAGAGTTATGGCATCTTTCAACGACTATAATTCCTCCTCACCCTATTAGAAACATAAAGTGGTTTATCTTTGATATTTACTGTGAAAATCTAGAAGTGAGTTTTCTAGAGGTAGACTTAATGAAAATGAGATTTCCCTATGACTTGTCCCTTAAACATTTTAACAGCCAGAGTTGTCGGTATGAAGGAACCACAGCTTTCACTTATTCTTCAAGCTTTTTTTTTTTCTATCACACTAATTCCAGTAATTGTAACTGGTCCTGATTTTTTGCTCCAGTAAACTCCCATCCTCCACTCATTCATCTCCATAGTCCTACAAATGGTGCTATACTCTTCTTTTTCACCTTTCTCAGAGATTCTGGAACCTGTTCTTTCACCCAATTCTTTGTACTTACTAGGATGTAGTGCCAACATCCAACTTTCTTACAAGTCCATTTGGAAACAAAATTCAAGACAAGAAACATTATATGGAGAACCGCATTATAAATCCTCATGAACAGGTTCTATGGGACATTGGAAGATAAACAATAGATTGAGAACAACAAATCCAGTTCTGAGAATATCTAATCAAGTTAAAGCAAAATACAAGGTAGATAGAATTCCTACTAAATTTATTTACAAATCATTGGAAAAGCTGCATTCACTACATTCTCTTTTAGAAAAAAAATATATGTTGAGTGCCTAATTATGTAGGAGATAACATATTATCTATTTGGTATAGAGCCAGCAATTCATAGCTTAAAATAAAATAGGCTTTGAGCATTAAAACCTGAATAATTAAATGATTATAAAAAGATCTTGAGTATGTCAGAGTTACATATTCAGTCTAAGCTATGGACATGTAGGTAAATATTCAATAGTCTGATACTATTTTCTCTGAAAAGAGTCTCCTGATACTAAATTATAATGACATATTTAAAGCAGTTTTAGACAATATGTATTATTATGCATTTAAAATAAATATGCTTTCAATCAGGTGTCATTTTCATATGACTAAATTAGACAAAAATGCATACCTAATAGATCAAGTAAAATTCACTTGTTAGTCATTAAAAGAAGTTTCTAAATGTGCCTCAACTGTTAAGAGCACTGGCTGCTGTTCCAGACGTCCTAAGTTCAATTCCCAGCATCTACATGGTGGTTCATAACCACTTGTAATTAGATATGGGGCTTTCTTCTGGCCTGCATGCTTATATGCAGACAGAACACTGTATACATGTAAATAAATAAATTTCTAAAAATTTTAAAATGAATTAGCATTAGGTCAAACGGAAATATGTTTGCAAACACAATTTAAGGAAATAGTCATAAGATACACAAAGAATAATGATGTAAGAATTTAAAGAAACAGTTCACAATGTGAAAAATACATATCAAAGGACTGTGTTAGAGGAGAGAACAAATAGCTACTTGCGGTTGTCTTTTTCCTTGCGATTGCTGGCCACTGGTCCAATAGGATAGAGGAAACAGAAACAGAGAAGAGAACAGGGTTCAGACAGCTGTCGATACAATGGAGATATAGGCCCCCTGAGATGACTTCAGTGAGACAACTTAAATTTATTCCAGATTATATGGAATATATAAGTTTGGGGATGATAGCTTGGGAGTCACTAATTTGCATTAAAGAACATGATCCTATCATAAACCTAGGTTAGAGGCCTCATGGCCCTAAGAAAATAACCAGAACATGTTACTTAATTACCATGTGTCAGCAGGGGAAAAGTTTTTCCAGAAAACTCTGTCAAGAGTCATCCTTGATATAAGTCAGGCATCAGAGCTTAGAGACATCCTCTAAACAAGGGCAGGTTGGAAATAGAAAGCTTCACAGGGGAGGGAGTCCTTCATGCTGTCAAACTGGGAGAAAACTGCCAGGCCATGATAGACCGCAACCTCCTACTAGCAGGCCTCCCAACAATTAGTGACACCTCCAAGAATTGTTACAAAAATTTAAATTATGCAAAGTAGAACAGATGACTAGAACCAGAAGCACTGTATCAAAAATAGTAGGCTGAAACTACTCAGAAAAAAACAAACCAGATATCTGCACACCTTCTACACTTACGAGTTCCCCTGAACACTCATACTAAAATAAACCTTCCCCATATATTAGTTTGGTTTCCTCGGAATAAGTAAATTACAAGGTCCAATTCAGAAGAAATATAATTTCTGAAATTATGATACAATCTCTACTAGTCTTTTAGGAATTTTGTTTTGGGGCTTATTATATCTAGTCTATGAAAACCATAATTCCTCTAAAAACTAGTTGCATTCATTATAAAAGTTATTTCCTCTTTTACCCAAAGGCAATTTTCAAAATTACTAAATTATGATTCTCTAAATGTACAGCCTTCTATTATTTGACAGTGTCAAAAAACCAGCATCATTTCTATAAATGTGACTAGTGATAGAAATCTTTTTGTCTAAATGCAAGAGAAATAAATCCCAGTTCTATAATAATAATAATAATAATAATAATAATAATAATAATGAAAATGATAATTCATTGAAATTTTTTAAAAAAGGAGTTTACAGTGTGGCTCCCGGAATTGCCAGTTTTAAGTATTTAGTCTTAGGCATGGGGTGAATATTGAAGAGTAAGTATCAAAAAAACATAAGCATGAACATTTTGCTTGAAGTTTGAACTATTCTTTTATAAAATTATTCTAAGGAACTAAAGCTCCCAGGGTGTGAAAATCTCTGAATGCACTAGACCACGGTGACTTTAGCGTCTATGTTTCTATATGTCCAAGAGCATTTCCTCAGCAGATTAGCACACAGCATCCACAGAGCACAGATGTGTGCCTTTCTCCAAGTGAATCCGCTTACGCTGAAATGGCTTAGGTTTCATCCCCCTAATACCTCTGCTACTCGAGGAAGCAAAGCTACTTTTGGTTTTCCAGAGTTAACAGTAAAACCTGTACTTTAAAAGCCTTTCAATTTGGGAGCATATTACCCATTACTTTCCCTTCAAGCCTTAGCTTAATCTCGTCATCTACTTGATCCCTGAGCCTTATCTCTACACCGAGAGTCTCTCCTTTGCTGATTCAGCATTCATGGTGCCTGCCAAGAATGGTTATCTCTCAGAACACCCACAATGATGGAGAATTAATATTTTGTTTATTTTTAAAATGAAAAATTATCTTGTGAAAGAGTTTTTATGTGCAGTTGTATATAACAAACTCTCAAACATCTTTGCAGAGTATTTTGTCACATCTGCTTTCATTTCTTTTTCCATGAATACCATTTTATTGAGGGTAATGATTTTAGTTCTGGCAGATAACAGATTTGATTTTCTGATTGAACACAGAATAGTTCTAACCTTGCCAAATATCAATGCAGGAGCTAATATCTGTAGCAGGTTCAACTATGAAAGCAGATAGTAAGTCAATGTGTGCTTCCACACCAGATACAACTACTAAAAATATCTTTTAAATTGTATTTATATTACAGAAAACTGATGTATAAGAATAAAGAGCACACAACTGTGTAAACAAATGTAATGGTAAATCTAAAAATTTAAGCATATTTACCAGATTTAATAATACACTTGAGTGGAATCAATAAATATACATGTATTTCACTGCTTCAAAAATAATCTAGAAAAGTCATGTTTAAGTATAAACATCCAGAAGAAGCAAGACAAAATTACATACAGACATTTTTCTGGAACAACATTAATTATCTTACTGTTTTTTGTGTTATTGTGTGTGTGTGTGTATGTGTGTGTGTGTATTCATGTGCATGTATGTGTGCATGCATGTGTGAGAGACATTGGTCCTAAAGCAAGAGTCCTATACCTCCTTTTGCATATATACATATAGCACTGAGAAACTACGGCAACAATGAAGTTCTGACTTCATCAAGGTATTAATTCACTGTGAAATTTAAAGTTGAAGATAATACTGGTGCTAGTAGAAACTTGTACAGGTGAGGGCTATTTTGGAGTAAGTAGGTCATTGTGAGTGTGCATCAGAATAGTTTACACCAACCTCTTCTTTTGTCTCTCCGTCCCAGCTGCCAGGACATATACAACCTCTCAGCAAGTCCCCAGAGCCACACCTTTCTGGATCTCTCCAGGTTTCTTTAGCCTGAAACTAAGCCAAATTAATCAGGCTCCCTTTCACACTCTTCATCTTAGATTTCTGTTGTCACAGACAAAGTAAGAATAGAAAAAGAGCAAAGAAAAGAAGGAAAAAAACCCAACAAATACACTTCTTTTGATTCTAAAGTACTCTATCAAATTCCAACTTCCAAAAGATATTTCTTTTAAATATATATTTTCACATATCATTACAAACTTCTCATCTGTGTTCTTTAAAAAATTTGTGAATTATACATATTTTGAGACTGTAAATATCAAACGATTAACAAACATTGTCTCACAAGTACATCAGTATTTAGTTTAGAAAGTGAATGCAGATGAAAGAGCAAAACTGCTTCAAGATACGGTAGAGGAGTAAATTTATTGTAGATATGTGGGATAGCATAGACAGAGGCAGGGATATTTTGTAAAATTCAGAGCGCTCATGGATCAGACTGAGTTGGACCATGTGGGGATTGGTGAGGGGAAGCTAGCACAGAGAGAGGGGGGGGGAGGGAGGAGAGAAGGGAAACTGGGCATAGTAGCTAGGAGGCCAAAGGTCCAAAAAGGGAAGGGTAGCCTACATATCTGGATTATATAAGGACGAACCTCTGGAAGAAGGGCAGCCCAGACCCTAAGCTGGAGAGTTCAGAGTAGAAGGCAGAGTTTTGATATGTTGAAGAGGCATTTGTTTGTCTCAGTTTTGAAGCTTAACCAAAAGCATAATAGTTAATGAGACTTGCAGAAATATCTGAACTCTAGAGGTTTTTTAAATGAATATAATTCCTCTAAACTAGAAAATTCTAATTAATATATTTAAGATATGATCAATATAATTATTTTTATTAATTTTTATTTTTAAAGTAGCACACAACATGACTAATTATAACTAATTATAATTTTGAAATTATAATATTATTTTTCTATTCATGATCCTTCCAAGCCCTCCCATATTCCCCGTCTGTTCATTTATAAATCCATGGCTTCTTTGTTCATTGATTGTTGTTACCTCTGTATATACATACAACATTAACTATAACTTACTCCGTCTGTAAAACTTGTGTGTATTTTTTCATGATTGATGATATGACATTTTCTGCCACATTTCTCATTGTATTTTGCTCATTTTCACTTCTCTGCTACCCTTTGGATGCCCCCTTTCTTCCAAACAACATCCGTTCAGACACTTGAAATATATTTGATTTATGGGCAGAGCATTGCCAGTCTTAGCTCCACAAGACTATTATACACGTCTAAACCAACCATTCTCTAACTTCTTACTCAGTTTCAGACTTTCATTGTATAAGAAAATGAAATCAATCAGAATAGAATGATTATAAGATATCATCAGTGTATCTAGCTTCCATAAATTAGAGGATACTTGGTATGCCTATTAGAGATTGCCTTCTCTTTATGTTTTATGATTTAGGTATCATTAACTAAATTTAATTAATAAAAAAAATATTTTATAAAATAGTGTCTGCCATGTCCCCTTATTTCCATGTGTCATCATTTATTTGCTCTCCAAGTTTCCTTTCCAATTAAAGTGATATTCAAAAAATAAATATCTTAGGGCTTAGAGGAGTTTTGGATTTTAAAGTGCTTTGTGTAGGATACAAAAAGCCAAGAATTCATTCTCTTTAGCATGGCATAAACTTGGTTTAGTAATGAGTGCCTATAATTGTTGCACTCACTAGGGAGGCAGAGGCAAAATGATCAGAAGTTCAAAGTTATCCTCAGCCACATAGTGATTTCAAGGCCAGCCTAAGATACATGAGATCCTGTCAGTTCCAAAATACCTTATTTTATGTGCATATTGATTATGAATATAGATAAAATAAAAATATGTAGATTAATTTCATTAGAATATATTTTGCTATTTATTTATTGTATGTACGTGTCCTCTGAAAGTCAAATTGTATATAATTTTGAAAAATAAAATATAAAATATTTGGTAAAAAAATGTAAGATAATGTTTTACAATATTTTAATTCCATGGATAATGTTTTCAGTTTTTTGAGCCTCCCCAAAATTTAAATTTTAAGTGACAAATGCGAACAGTTTGACAGAAGTAATTCTTTTCTTAAGTTCTATTGCAATTATTTGTAGTAATTGCAAAAGAATAATAGAGTAGCATAGAACAGAATGGTAGAATTGATAGTAGAGTAAAAATCCATTCACAAATTTTACTAGAACTATTGTCTTATTTACTTTATAAACACCATTAATATATACCTAATGTATATTGATTTAACAGAAATTAAAATAATGTATTTGTTGTCAATTAATCTAATGGAAATTGTTCAAATCAAAGAGGATTAAAATAACATTCGCTTATTATTTTGCAATATCAATAGGTTAAAAACTCAGACAAGGACTAGCGGGCCATCTGGGCAATGGTGTTTCACAGGATTGTAATCAACATGTCCCCAGTGATAGACATTATCTGAAGGCTCTACTAGGAGCACTCGACTCCTAGTGGGATAATGGGTGAAGAACTTTCTGTGATTTTTTTTTTTCCTGATTGTTGGCTGGAGGCATCTATTCTCACCAAGAAGTCTTTCCATTTTCCAACTCATACAAGGAAGCTGCTTTGTTTAAGAAAACAAACCAGTGGGAGAAAGTGATAGGGTGAACAAATAAAATTCAAAATGAAACAAACATAACTGTGCTTTTTATATCATCCTTTCTTATGAATAATATATTGTTTATTAGAAACTGGCCACTCCATACAGCCTCAGTGAGGGTGAATGGCAGATGTCCACTTCTGTCTGGCGCAGTGTAGCTTCTGATGCCACTGCCCAATATTAGCATATATGCTGTAGGATAATGCTCTTGTATATTGTAAAGATTTGTCACTCATACTGGTTCAATAAAACACTGATTCACCAGTAGCCAGGCAGGAAGTATAGGTGGGGCAGCCAGACTAGGAGAATTCTGGGAAGAGAAAAGGCAGAGATATAGTCACCAGCCAGATGCAGAGGAAGCAAGATGATAATGCCTTACTAGGAAAAGATACCAAGCAGCATGGCTAGACATAGACAAAAATTATGGGTTAATTTAAGTTGTAAGAGCTAGATAATAATAAGCCTGAGTAAATATGCCAAACAGTTTATAATTAACATATGCCTCTGTGTGTTTCTTTGGAACTGAACAGTTGTGGGACCAGGCAAGATAGAAATGTCCATTTATACATATATTTACAATAAAGATCAGTTGGAAGTAAACAGTTCTTATGTGTATCCAAAAGCTTTTATGTTACCATAGTTTTTTCAATATCTGTTCATTTGCCACTGATGTTAAGCAGGCAGTTTGGTTTTCTTCTTCTCCCGTGGGAGGATATGGTGTAATTTATTTATTGCATATAATATTTACAATGACAATGAGATATCTGTTGCCAGCTTTTACATTTTGTCTTTTGCACATGTCTTTTCCTGGATATGCTTATGGATTTCTACAACTGGCTTGAAATGGCTTTTAGTGTAGTTTTTCTTTCTCAATGTTTCTCCTGAGTGACCTTGCAACCCAAAGAGCAATTTAGTTCTTGTATTTCAGACTACCTCAACATAGTAATACAACAAATTCAAATAAATCCTTATTTTTCCATCATTGCCTTTTGTTGCATAATCTGTCAATTTCCAGAACTTTTATGCACATTCACTTAGGATTTTAGATTTATTCTGACCTTTATTTGACTTTGATTTACATTTTGTCATTATTTCCAATTTGAATATACTAAAAGTATAACACAGATATTGATAGATTTCATCAGTTGATAATTAAGAAACTCCACTCTCCTTACTGCTCTCACATGGCTTCCCGTGTGTAAATTAAGGGTGATGTGCAACTTCCTGTTCTTAAGCACCATGCAAGGATATAAGCAACATGACAGACATTCCCTGAAACTAGAAGACAAAATAAGCTCTTCCATCCTGAAACATATTCTGGTGGTTTCACGTTATTGCAGCAACAAAAAAGTAACCATCACACACTGAAACACAAAGAACATTCTATTGTTCAATTCCTCTCCTGTGTACAACAATTTCTTGAATGATTATCAAAAATCATTGAATATTTCTTCACAGATAAATATTCAAGTTAAATTTAAATAATTAGGCTCATCTGTTTATCAAGGTCAAATCAACATTTTTGACCATGATGTTTCACTTGTCTTTACTGTGGCAGTTACTTTATTCTATTCTGGGGCTCAGTGGTGTAGGAGGGTCCTTCTGTATTTGGGTTGCCTTCATTGGTTGAATAAAGTGACTGCCTTGGCTTTTTGATAGGGCAGCCCTTAGATGGGCAGAGTAGACAGAAGGCTGGGGAGAAGGGAAATGTGCCAGACACCATGTTTCTCCAGCCCAAGATGGACTTTGATTAGAATCTTCCCAGTAAGCCAAAACCACGTGATTATACACAGATTACTAGATATAGGTTAGACTAATATGTATGAGAGGTTAAAACTAATGGGCCAGGCAGTATTTAAATGAATACAGTTTGTGTGTAATTATTTCAGGTATAAGCTAACCATGAGGCCATGTGGGCTGGAGCCGGGCTGGACGGAACAAAGGGCCGTGGTCCTCTCAGGTGCTGGGAACACAGCCCGCACCTCTTACTCCAGCTCAGCTGTTTTTAATTCATGTCTTTCTATCTTTTTCTGTATCATGACTCCCTTTTCCACATAGGAATATGTTTATAAAGCCATAGAATTTTAAATTATCCTCCTAAATAAGACTGTTTTCTTACACAAAAATATTCATTTCATGACAAAGAAATGAGATTAGTACAATTTAAGTAGGTTACAAATATAGTCAGTCAATCCAAGTTCAAACGCTGAAATAGCACACTACTTTAAAATACTTAAATTCCTCTTTCTTTTGAATTATAATGAAGAAGATTATTACATACTAAATGCATTTTTGTTCAAAATTTATATTCTTGTCTTCTTAAATCTGGATTCATAAAACTTCAGGATATCTCCTTTTGGATATATAAAGATATTCCCTGTAACTGGCAATGGTTTGAATAATTTATTAAGAAAGCCACTCTTTCATTTCTCTAGGGAAAGCTATAGAAAGCAATGAAACTTAGCAAGCCATTTACATCTTCTGAGATTTCTATCAGGAAATATTAAGCTAGAGTTAAGATAGTGATATTGAATGAGAACGTGTGAGGATTAATGATGACATCAGATAATTGGTAAGTATGGCTGATTTGTCCTCATCATCATTCACAGCTTCGTCCTCCCTTCACACTCTGAGGATTTCCATGGGCCCCCTGCTGTTGCATGTTGCACTATCCTTAGTCATAGGTGCCAAATAGAATTGTCTCCTATTTACATTCCTTACATGTGAGCCCATATGAGTTTAGATTTTCCTCATGATATTCTAAAATTTTAGCGTCAAAAAAAATTGTTCAAACTACCCAATGTATCGGCTATAAGCACTTCTCAGGCAAATGTTCAGTCAACAAAAAGTTCTATTTAATGTAAGTTATAAGACAGAGACAAAAATTTTTCTTTTACCTAGCTAGAAGAAAGTTTGCACAATAAGATACAAATTGCCAGACAGATAGATACTTAGTTATTGATAAAATTAATTTTTTAACTAAATATGTGAATAATTTGACTTGAAAATTTAGAAGACATTGAAAGCAACACTGTAAAGTTCATAAATCCATATTTAAAGATAAAATGTATGCCAATGAAAAATCCATCCATACTTTCTCTTCTTCCTCTCTCTCCTCTTCCTTTTATTGCTTTTCCTCGATCATGCCCATTCTTCTTCTCTTCCTTCCTGTATATATACATTCCTTTGTCTCTCTATAGTTAACTTTGTTGTTTCCAAGGCTAGTATGAAACTCCCGAGCTCAAACAACCTTCCTACTACTGCCTCCTGAGTCGTTAGAACTATAGATGCAACTTTACAGCTGACTTGATCTCTATTTAAACACAACAAAGCTTGACTTCCTATAGACAGTGATATTAAAAGAGTAATCAACAGTATAATACCACCCTAAAAGTGTGCACCTTTTCTTTTCTACACCTGATAGGTTCATTTCCACTTTCAATGAAATAAATTTAAAAGCTTCAGGCAGTAGTTGAATGAATACACAATTTATAGCTTATGTTGATTTTTTGCACTGAACAAAACAGTGTGTTAACTTTATCTTTACTGTGAGTCAAGAAATAGCTAAATATTTTGAAATATCCAATGTTTTTATTTAATTCAATGCTAAATTATTTCATACTATCTACTATTTAAGTGTGTATTTACAAAGGGATGAGGTTATAATCATAATTGTAAATGTAATTTATGCTCTAGTAATAATCTAATCCAGCATAATTCTAATGAAGGTAGAGTGGCATTATTCTAACACCACAGAGGACAAACAAGGAACAGCATATACAATTACAGCTTGTTGTTGCTTTTACTTGCTGTGAGAAAACATTAACCAAAATCAACTTAAGAAAGAAACAGTGTGTTTTGTTTACATATTTGGACCACAGTCCACCATAAAGGGAAGTCAAAAATGTAATTCTAGGGAGGCACTTGAAGGCAGGAACTGAAGCAGAGACCATGAAGGAATGTTTCTGACTGACTTGCTCTTTATGTTTTTGTTTTTTTTTTTTTTATCCTCTTCCTAATGCAGCCAACAGCCAACTATCCAATTTGGCACTGTTTATATTGGGCTGCACCCTTTCACATCACTTATTAAACAAGAAAATACAGACTTTTCTACAGTCCAATATTGTGAAAGGGTTCTCTCAACTAAGGTTACCTCTTCCCAGATGACTCCAGTTTGTACCAAGTTAATAAAAAACTAACTACCACAAGTACTTTTGGTTATGCACCACAACCAGAAGGTAAACTCCCACTGCTGAAGAGAACACAGACCTTGAAGTAGGACATAGAGAAATCAGGATAGACTTGTACTACATTTTTCTATCATGGTAGCTAGTCCTCACAGCATTGGCAGGTGCTGTGCTGGATGCTGGAAGAAAATTGTCATCGACAGCTTGCTTAGCAATGAACTCTGTATGCAACAATACCAACAGTCAGGCAGGAAAAGCCTATGAGTGTAACAGTTGCAAGTCTGTTATAAGCTTAACTAGTTATTTCTTGGTGGATTTTGATGTAAATTCAACAAGAAAGAAGATAATTCGTAAACTTCTTTAAAAGTACATGGGTAAGGAGACCATAGGTCCTACTGTGAAAGACACTGGTTGTTTTGTTAAATGGGTATGATGTTCCCATTCAATTGCTTTCTAAATAGTTGGGCTTCTGTACATAGAAAAGGGTGTTGCCTACTTTTGTCACAGAGCTTCTTTTAGGTTCGGTGGTCAGCCATTAGGACAACGAATGACTTACAGTTGCTGAGAGAGTGGTCAATAAATGACTGTTGAATGCATAGCCATATTTGTGACACTGATGTCTTTACACCCTCTTTAAAACTCAGGAAGGATTGTGGAAGAGGGGATGGAAAGGATGTGAGAGTCAGAGAAGCAGAGAAAAGATGGAATGATGACTTCCTTTTGGACAATGACTTGTTTGTTTTATTTTCTTGAAGTTACAGCAACAGTAATCACCAGCTACCTGAATGAATGTTCCACAAGGTTAAGCTCATATCATCCTGTCACAAAAAGAGAAGAGCTTACTGTGTCCCAAACCCTCTCTGAGGACTCACAGACCATTCATGGGGGACATGCAGAGACATTTTCATGATAGGTGTAGCCTCTGGTAGGTGCCTAGCCTCCACTAAGTCACTAAACAAACTATTACCAATGCCATTCTAGTAAATCCTAACAAAATCATCAGGGCATACACAGGCAAAGGGAAGGAAAAATCTAGACTGGAAAGTGAAAAACGGAGGGTAAATATGATCAAAATACATTATATAGATGTAAGAAAATAGCAGAATGAAGCCAATTATCATGTATAGTTTGTGAGTGCTAAAAATATTAAAACTGAAACAAGACAGGTTATCTAGATGCTAAGTGGAAGCATTTTTAAGCACTATAGAAAAAGAATCCTAATGTGAATCTTCAAGAATATATGTTTTGAATACTAAGTAAGAAAAACAATATTCTATACTAATAGCTCGATGTAGCTGTCTAAATAAATGTTACAGTGCAATGGAATTTCCAGTATGATCCTTCATTCTTTTTATGTATTCATTTCTGTCTTTTTAATAAGAGATTTTTATCATCATCATCTTTTTGCATTTGAAGCATGGGAATTAACTTGGTGAAACATCATTACCAATACCCTAAAACAGTACAAACAACAGCATCATGACTGTTGACAAGAGGATAAAAGTTAATAGAGGTACAACCTCCTTTCTCTTTCTCTTCCTTCTTTTTGGCTGCATATGGCAGAGGACTTAGTTCATGAATGACAAATAGTTTTCACAGCAAACTTTTGTGTAGTAGTCATGTAAAGGATGTATTTTTAGTCTCTGAGCAGCTGTTAAGCCGTTAGTCTGTCCTCTTAAGTGAAGAGGGGTTTTAGTCATTATTTTGTGTCTCTCTTTACCTAAGGGGAAAGCTTAGGTCTTAGATCTTAGGTTTAATATTTATTCAAAAGTGAGTTCTGTGTTCCAGAAACTGAGAACATTTAAATGTTCAGTCTGTATCTTACTTTTAAAGCAGCAGGTTCAAACAGCAAGCTGCAAACATCTCGTCAGCTCATGTCAGTAGGATTTCTTTGTTCGAAGTCTCTGGAGGCAGAATGGCACCCTGCAGTGTAGTGTGGCTACTGCTATAGGTCTCACTCAGGCGCTGCTCCCTGTGGGGCTGGGAAAGCTGTATCACTGGTTCCTCCTTGAGCTGTTCTTATTTCCTTTTTCCTGCTGGGTGGTTATCAGCTATGCTGTCCTCAGGTCTGTTATTCTGTTGAATGTATCGAACCAATCCCTCTGGAAGCCATCTATCCTGGTTTTCATCCTGGGAAAAACACAGACATGTCTTCGACCCTATGCTGTCCTCAGGTCTGTTATTCTGTTGAATGTATCGAACCAATCCCTCTGGAAGCCATCTATCCTGGTTTTCATCCTGGGAAAAACACAGACATGTCTTCGACCTGGCCCTTTCCATATTCCAGTGTAAGGGTCCCTTCACCTTTTTTTTTTTTTTTTTTTTTTTTTTTTTTTTTTTTTTTTTTTAGCAAAGGTGGTTCTTGTACCATTATGCCACAATCTGTCCACAGCTGATCGCTCATGGACAAATATATTTAGAAAGTTATTGAATTTTTTTCATGCCCGGGTTCTTCAGATCTAACTAGTTTGCCTCCTGGTAGTAATGAAGCACCAGGTAGAGCCAGATGATAACCAATGTATGTCTGAAGTATGGAAATATATCTTGGTGGAATCAACCACATGTGTTATTTTAAACATACTATTTCTTTACAACTCTAAAAATAAGGTTCAGCTAAAAAGAAATAAAACTGTAATTCAGTGGAAGAGGTCCAAAGTCCTGAAAGAATGTGAAAAACAGCATGGGCACTTGGAGGATAAGAAGGAACCTGCTGGGGAGAAGAATGAAGATGCCAGTATTAAGTTTTCAGACTGACTGTAGAACTGGACTTCCAGTATGGACAAGTTACTTTGAGAATCTCAACCTTATGATTTCCAGTGTTGAAAAGACTTAGATTACAGGTCATTGAAGAGTTCTTGCTTGTTGTAAATTGAAGGCGGCTGTGTTCCCACCACCGAGAAGTGGGGCTGTTTGTTCCCAGTGCCTGGCTCCCAGCCACAGCTGCTTGCTTATGCCCGAAATAACCATATGACAATTATATTCATTTAAATACTGCCTTGCCCATTATCTCTAGCCTTTTCTTGGCTAACTCTCACATCTTATTTCACCCCATTTTAATGGTCTGCAAATCACCATGAAGTAATGGGCTTACCGGGAAGGTACAGCATGACTGACCTTGGTGGGTTCATGGTGAGCTCTCTCACTTTCTTTCTCTCTCACCGCCTTCCGCTCTGTCTGCTCCACCCACCTAAGGGCTGTGTCCTATCTTATAGGCCAGGCAGTCCTTTATTCAACCAACAAGAGTAACAGAAATAAAGATGGACCCTCCTACACTTGCTAAAGAGAGGTTCAAATTACCACTATCAATAGATTCAATGGCAGAAATATCCACTGTAGCATTACATGATGAACTCCACAATATAATTTTGTAAAGTTTAAGTAAAAGTAGTTTACTATATGGCTTCAGCTGGCTGCTGAACAAGCCTCACAGCATAGCTAATATTGGGCCTGATCACTCTCCATATCTGATCCAAATCAGCAGCAAGTTCATCCATTCTTATGCGTGGCCTTTCTGCTGGGATCCAACTTAAAAAGAAAAGCACTCAGTAAATGTTTGCACTTAATCAGTCATGCTTTAGAAAGCTAGCCAGCCTGCACACCCATCATCTGTCTGGGCAAAAGGATTTATCAGCTTTTAGACAGTAAATGAGTCACTCTGCACAGCTCTTTCCAGACTAATGGTGTCTCTAATTTCTCTATTAGATGGACGAGGGTATTAAGGAGGGAAATCTGTGTTATTATGCTCCAAGAGAACGCACTTCCCCCAAGCATACATGAGTATAATAGCTGATAAAACCTTGAAAAATACAAGGTTAAAATTGTGTTTATCTGCACTACACCATCTGTATCCCCTAACAGCTTAAACAGGAAGGATTTCTTCCTTAAGCATTATTAGTTTTGCTAAAAAATCATCCTTATTTTCACTACCCTGAGGAAATGAATGGCATTGTAAAAGTGAAACTGCGCTTATTATAACCTAACCTATGGACCACTTTTTCAAAAGCAATTTGGCCATTTGACATCGTTTTCTTCCCAGTGAGAATAAATAGAAATATGTGGTCTTTTGCTATTCAAGTTCAATGTGCCCTTTATGTCAGCTTTTATTTCATATTATTTTAGGAGGGGGCATCAGGTCATTCAAAATGTAATTGGTTTAGTTGTTTAAAAAAAAAAAACTCTTCATAAATCTTACCAGAACTTATCTGGCAAAGTTAATTTTTTACTATTTTGCTAACTTATCATTCAAGAAATCAAAATGGAGATTTCCTTTGAGAGATACTGGCTTAGAAATAGTTGAGAAGCCTGCTATGTGTCCTAGTAACTTACATCTTATTGTCAGTGCTGATCACACAGCTGCATTTCACTGTCTGAAAGGTCACCAAGCTCCACATATGGCTTTTATTTCCTTTTTCTGGAAATGTTATGTGCTTAATGAATTTTACTAAAAGTGGTTTCTGTCTCTAACTCTCTCTCTCTCTCTCTCTCTGTGCATGTGTGTGTGAGTGTTTGTACATGTTTGTGTGTGAATGTGATAGAAAGAGATGTAGTAATATACAAAGGACTTGTTCAAAAAAAATAAAGTAAAACTTGGAAAATGCACATTTGTTGAAGAATACAGACATATTTGACAACATCCTAAAGCTGTCAATTTAAGAAATATAATGGGGCTTTAGCACTAATTAAAATGAATAGATTAAAAAATTTTATTTTAAACTAATTTTTATTCCACAAATATTCTAATGTGATATATTTTGAGAAATGTGATGCATACAAATACCTACATGGCTAGTATATTATGAAGAGAAAAATTCAAAACTATCACATGCCATAAGAATAATCATGTATTTATCAGAAAAGTCATGAGCAGCACAACTCAGTTATAGTTAAGCTGGTTATGAAGGATAATTGATATGGTAAAAGTTTCTTTACAAAATTTAACAACATGAGCAATTATTACAGACATATTCTTGAGCGCTTTTAACCTTGGCAATAAAAGATGTGACACTCCACCTTAGAATGCTATTTGCAAAGCTATATATTGTTTCTTATTAAGTACTTAAGTGGCATTACTAACAAGGAATTACATACTTCAATTTCTCCAATTTACTGTTAATATGACAGTTTATTTGAATGCTTGGTTATATACAATATACTCTCTGGCCCCATGACAGACTTCAGAAAAACAGTATCTTTAGGTGACAAAAAGACACTGTGAAATAAACATTATTAAAAAGCACTTCTGTTACAATTTTAATTTGGAAAGTTTCAAAAAATTTAGGTTAGATTGACAAGTGTTCAAAATGTCTTTTTACTACTTCACTAGATAGACAATTTAAACATACTTTAAGTTTACCACTGCGAGACATGCAAGAGGATAGTTCTTACACTAGCAGAACCAAGTGTTTGACAATTTCTGAAAAATGTTGGCTTGAGTGTTAAGTTATTTTCTCAAGTTTAAGTAATAACAGAAATAATTTATGGGGATAAATTTATTACCTGTAAAGAGAGGCTGTAAAGAAGTCATAAAGATAAATTACTTAAATAGATACCTGCCAAAGAAAAAAGGTGTCTGAACTAAAGCTTATACATTATTATTAAAAGTTTATATTTACCTGAATTCACACACACACATACACACATGATGAAGTTATGTCACTTGAGTTGACAATTCTCTCAACAAGTGTTAAATATTATCTTCAAACTCCCAGTACCACACATGTGAAACCTCTGTTCAAGCTGTTATGCGGTAGTTCAATTGAATCCTAAAGTAAGAGAGCCAATGCCCTTGCAGCTTCTAAGAGACTCAAGGTACACTCTTATTGCTAAAGACACTACATTATTTGAACACAAAACTCAGAATCTAACTAGAAAGACTCCTTTTTTCATGAAACGTACATAGTACAAGAGATGGATGAGAGTTTCCAAGATATGGAAGAAATCAATAGTACTAATCTGAAATGAAATCAATGAACTGCTACTGTGGCAAAATATTCCTAAAGTTGCAACAGTGGTGCCTATGTCTTGGTGCTAAGCAGCCTCTCTCTAATTTGACTGAAAGCCTACTCAATAGAAGGTAAATCATGACTAATATTAGAAGTCTAGACATTTATCTGTAGCAAGTGTTGATGGATATTAGAAGAAAGTTTATGACTGCCACTTTACTAGACCAGCATATTTCCTAACTGCACACTAAAACTTATCCTTATACTGTCATAAGTGTAGCTCTACCCCATCAAAAAAGCTTCTTTCTACAGCAAATGGAGACCATTACAGAAAAACATAATTTGACACAATACAGAAATCAATGGATTATTGGAGTCAGCAATATAAATGCCTAGAAAAGACCCAAGGAATGATCATATCAATATATACATACACTAACTAAGAAGGGAGAAATCTCACCTAGATAAAAAATTAATGACTGGTTGTAACATGAGGGGCCTGCTCGTTGG
>JAQHUG010000274.1:2208314-2224659 GCA_028555095.1 Dicrostonyx torquatus | reverse complement strand
TCCAGTAACTGATGGAAACAGAAGTTGAGACCCATAGCTAAACATTAGGAAGAGCTTAGAGACACACAGCTAAACATTAGGCAGACCACAGCCAAGCATTCCACAGAGCTTCCTGAGGAAGAGGGGCAGGAAGGTTTTTAGTAGCCAGAGGGCAAGGACACTACAAGAAAATGTGACCTACAGAACACACTACACTTGTTCCCTTACCACATATACATATACATATACATATACATATACATATACATATATATATATATATATTTCTTAGGGGTCACCTTATTACTTAGTTACTCTAGAATCATGAAGTATGGCTCAATATCCTTTGTTTATAGCTTATGAGTGAATATATGACATATTCATCTTTTTGGGTCTCGGTTACCTCACACAGGATAGTGTTTTCTAATTCCATTTATTTGCATGCAAAATTCAAGATGTCATTGTTTTTTTTATCACTGAGTAGTACTTTAATGTGTTTCTTTTTTAATGTATTATACTCTATGCAAGTTTTGGTATAATATGAGCATTCAGTAAATTTGAGACCTTATCATTATGATATTGGTATTATTTCAACATCATTACTTTTACCTGTTAAATGATGTTATTAATAATTAAATTTCTTCCAGAAGTATCATGAATCTTAGATGGTCTCCTTTATATGAAAGTGCTTTTTATTCTTTAAGGTACCACTTAAGTAGAAAATATTACAAAGATAACTAAAGTGGCTTCTTTTTTATTAGTGGCTGGTTAATGAGTCAAGCCTTTCTACTTTGATTAGTTACAATTGTTAAGTGTAAAAATTAGATTTCCAACTCTTCACTTTAGTAGAAGAGTTTTTAGTGCAAGTGTTGGGGTTAATTTAGCTTTGCAGGCAACCCTCCATGTTATTCATTGAAGTTGAACCCAAGATTTAACATGACTAAGACTATTACTGCCTTTTTCTATCAAAATTGCCTTTCCTTCTGTGGGTCATATTCATTTATTTAGCCTGACCCAGAACACATAGAAACTTAAATCTGTTAATCTAGATCCTTATGATACTAGATCCCTGGAGAAACAGAATTTCCCTATTAGCTACACATTGAAAATTCTAGGCAGAGGAATTAAAATGTCCTTTATCACAGTTCTCTTCTGGTGATAGTACATTCTCTAAAATAGTGAAAAACTATTGAATTCAGATCAGACAGTCAGTCTATACACAGAAATCAGCAAGATGAGGTCTATCTGTTTGGGTATTATATTATCAACAAAAATCTAGAGAAGCATGAGAAAGAAAGCATATAAAATAAGTGCAAAGCTTGTTTTTCTCTGAAACATGATGCTGAGTGAACAAAATTACTTGTTTTTCACTACCCTGGATAGTTTGATGAGTATAAGGATTAAATGAGAAGGGATGTAATGATCTCTTTGTAAATAGTCTTCTATGTAGGAAATGAATGTGACCTACAGAACACACTACACTTGTTCCCTTACCACATATACAACAGTGAGAACTCTATTGAGATGCTTACTCAGAAAGCTGTCAGACCATCAAATGATAAGGCTAGTTTTCTCATTGAAAATTGTAAAAAAATATGCATTTCCTAAAATAGATAATTAATAATTAATAATTTCCCATTGACATTTATTTATTGAAAAATTTAAGAAAATATAAAAGAACCTATATATTTAATAGTGCCTGGAAAAATGTAAGAAACTGTAAATCAGGATTTAGTCAAAATATAATTTATCAATGATATTACCAATTGCTTTGTGCATAATGTTTGAAGGTGTTAGTAAGAATTTAAACATTGAAGATTTATTTTAGTATTTTTTATTTCTTTATTATCTATGAGGCAGAAAATTACTACAGATGAGAGGTAGAAGATAGTGAATAAGCATTTCTACCTCTGGTCCACTCTGATGATGGCACAATCATCACTTTCTCCCCATGATTTCAAGGTTGTGTAGATTATTTCAAATGTTACACTTATCTCCCTTACATCACTTAATAGTTTATTATTCAGTAATCCCCTGTTCAGGAGTCAGATTTCCACCCTTGTACCTGAACTCAGTGCTTCACATGTCACTTTATTTAATTTGTGTTTACTAATTGAACAGTGAACAAATTTCATCAGTATCTTATTCAGACTGAATTTGGAAGTCAACTTTTCTTTTTACTAGTTGGGAGCGACTTAGATAAAATTGAATAATGAAACAAGAAGGAGGTAATTCATTTAATAAACTCAAATCAAAATCTATCGCAAAAAGACAATACCCAAAGTATTTTAGAGAGGTCCTTCCACACTTTAAGAAGGAGATCAAGGAGGCAAAGGAATGTCTTCAAGCCCCTGCAAGATAGGAAGTTTGAGTAGATTGCTTCACTCTATGAGTTCAGTTGTAATGTTTTCATCTTAGCAAAGCAGACTAGAAGGAATAAAATGGTGATTACTTCCTTCATTTTGCACATAATGTTGGAAGAGTCATCAAGTTGTTTCCCTTCATCAGGGGTGCAACATGGTAAATTCAGGGGTGGCCAAGCAAATGCAGCTCAACTTTCTAGCAACATAATTAGATGCCATTGGGTACCATCTCTGTGGACCATTTCCTATAAGAGAAGCATTCTTTTCTGTGACCTCCAACGCAGTGAAAATCTATTTGGCTCACTTTCATCTTTTGCAGGAGAAAAGATCCAAAGAGAAATTACAAAGAAAATGTAATAGCATTTTTACTCCTTTCTGCTGGAGGGTTTTGCGATGCGACTGCTTTAAAACTTACTATTTTGCAAAAGCCAATTTTCTTCAAGAGGCCGTTGGCACTCAAATCAGCAGCACAATAAACTTGCCAGAACCAGACTATGTTGGATAATGAAAAAAAAACACTACAATTTTATAAAGCTGAGTGACTGGCTTTGTGGCATTATTTATTTATTTTATTATACAATGCATGTTAGAAGTAAGATGAAATGGGTGTTCCTGGTTTAAGTTCAATGCTTCATCCACAATTTGGTAAACCACAAAGCAGGTACTCTATTATACTTTCTGAATAGGCAGCGTCATAAGGATTGACTGCTCAGACATCCAAAACCAACAGCCTCAATTCAACAGCCTCACTCCAATCCCATTCGCTGTGCTACTTCTCTGTGCCTCATTCTTTTTCTGTGAGATGAAAACAGTATTGTGTATTTGCATAGAAGTATTGTGATATAGGTGATATCATGTCTGTTTGTGAGAGTGTGTGAGTGTGTGCCTTTGAACAGGGGGTGGCATATGCAAAGTTTTGACTCCCAATTAACTGTTCGGGGATTGGTAAATGCATCAGTTGGGACCAGAGATCTGTTATATTTCAATGACTATTGGGCAAAGTCCAATTGAGTTGGCTTAGGTATATTCATATATTCCACAGAACCCTTTTCTATAATCATAACATCTTTAGGTCTTCAGGTATTTGTATCAACCCACTCTTTGCGACAGTCCTCCATACAATATCTAAAAGTCCCTTCATTCTCTTTTTTTTTTCCCAAGAGTAACCCCTTTAAAGCAGGTATGTTGATGATACCTCACCCTGAGTCCCTTCTCCATAAATCTACTTTTTAAGATTTGGTATCACAGTGTTTCATCCATGTCTAGTTGGAATCTATTTAGATAAAATTGAATAATGTGAACAAGAAGGAGATAATTCATTTAATTAATTCAAATCAAAATCTATTACAAGAATACAATACTCAAAGTATGCTAGGGAAGTGCTTCCACACTTGTCTCCAGACTAATGAGTTTCTCCTTCTTTGATCATTTACTTGTGTATATTTTAGATATATAATCTTAATATGTTCCCCATATTTTGTTCCAGATGAGTTTTAAATTTTTTGCTTTTGACATTTTTAATGATATATCTCTCCTCCGTTCATGCTAGCAGTCTAAATAAGCATTTATAGCACATATATTTCTTGAACCCACATTCTATAGAGTATGGCATCTGTTTTCTTTTACCAATTTCAGCATTGCAGGTTTCATACCAAGTTTTGATCAATTTGGAATTGTTCTGTTCAGAGTGATAGCTGTGTGTCTAATTTAATCCTTCTGTACATGGACATCCAGTTTCCTAAGCACCATATATTGAGCATTCTATAGTTCTAGCATTTTGCCATCTTTCTCAAATATCAGATGCCTGACATTTTAGACGATCCCAGGTTTTTATCTTCCATTCTAGTTCATTGATCTACATGCCCACTTTTGTGTTACTACCTCACTCTTTTTTATCACCATATCTCTGTGATTTTCCTTGACATATGATTTGATAATTATCCTAAAATTTGTTATACTTGTTCAGGATGGCTTTGTTTCTCTGGAATGGCTTGTGCTTTTACAACCTCACAAAAGCTATAGTGACCTCTAGTGAGCTTCTGATAGGACTGAGCCACTTAACAAACTTGAATTGAGGATGAGTTCATCAGGCCTTGCCCTCCCTGCTGAACTATTGGTTACTGGTGGATTCTGGGGACAGAGGGTTCAGTTGCATACCCACTGGTAAGGCCATCACTCTTCAAGGGCCAGTTCCAAGTTATCAACCTAGAAATGGTTTAGGTCTAAGGGGGAGGTTTCATAGGGATGGAAAGGTGGTAGGATATGTAAGCATACATTGTCATCAGAATGCTATTCTGTTGCATACATTGCTACCAGAATGTTATTAGATACAGAATTAGTAAATACAATTCTGATGGAAAGTGAAATGAGAATAAAAGAAGAAACACCCAGGACAAGCTTAAAGGCCATCTTTATTATAAAGAAGCAAAGATCTAAACCAAGGATTCATAAAGACTTTATGAAGAGCAATATTTAAGCATGCTGACATGAGATATTTGGCTAAAGAAACTTCTAAGTTACAAAACATTAAAGATATTGTAGTCTCTTCTCTGGTAAAGACTATTTCTCTCACTCTCAACATTTCTACATTGTCTCTAGTTCTTTGTATAAGAGGGATTTGATGGAAGAAAGAAAAGGAACAAATGATATGATTATATTATAATTTCAAAAACTAAAATAATTTAAAAAAATTTAAATTTCATGTGTTTTACTTAATTAAACACAGGATAATTTGAAAAGAAGGAAATAATTTAAGGATGATAGTATAATTAAAAGGAAGAAAGAATTAAAATTGTGCAATATCCCCAGTCTAGCTGTATAAAAAATGCAATGTGTTTGGCAAAGACCATCATGTGACTGATAACAACAAAACAAAACAAACTGTATAGTCAAAAGGACAGTCAATACTTTTCATACATCCAAAGAATGGGAGTAGGACCATGTATTAGTTGCTTTCCTTGTTGCTGACAAAATACATCTCAAGAATAGTTGATAAAAGAGTTTGTTTGTAGTCCATCATGGCAGGAAAAGAGTAGCAAGGAAGTAGCAGCTGTTGGTCACCTTTTTGCCTGCTAGAGGAAGCATAAGGAGGTGAATGTAGGTGTTCCATTGGCTTTTTCTTTTATTTTTCAGTCTGGAATCTCAGTCCATGGAAGTGTGCCACCTCATCAGAGTGGGTCTTCCTACTTCAGTTAACCAAATCTAAAACCCCTAGTAGATGTTGCCAGGAGCATGATACCTACCTAGGTAATTCTAGGTCCTGTCAAGTATGCACCCAAAATTAGCTTTCATGAAATGCATGGGCAGTTAGTTGATCTTTGAGGCTGTCTCTCTTGTGATGGATTGAGAGAACTAAGCCTTAAATGCTATGATGGTTAAGATTGATTATAAAATTATCAGCTTTTAGAATCACTTGGGAAGCAAGCCTTCCTTATAGAAGTGAGGGATTTTAAGATTAGATCAATTGTGGGAAGAAGTACCACCTTGAAGGAGGAAGCACTGTTTCCTGGGCTTGGGTCCTATACTAAGTGAAAAAGAGAAAGATAACTGATCATGAGAAAGTGTACTTTACATGGCTAACTGTCTCAAGGTCCTACATCCAGGACTCCGCTGCCATGATAGACTGTACTATTGAACCATCAGTCAAAATCAATCATTTTTTTTTAAGTTACTTTTTTTCAGGATGTTTATCATGGCAAAAGGAAAGATATACCATAATATGTGCTTGCTTGCTGTTGTTTGTTTGTTTGTTTGTTTGGGAAGATGGGTCCTGGTGAACATGCCCCTTATCATTTCTTGCCTACATCGTCCCAACATCTTTGCTTTCTGAATTGAGTGCATTACTCCTTTCCCCCTCCACCTTTGAGTCAAGTGAACACTCATTTAACTGGATACACTATTCCATTATAAGTTATAAAGCTGGAAAGTATCCACACAGTGCTAATTCATCAATATTCAGAAAGAAAGAATGATTGCATCTCTCTAAAATTCCACAGGATACAAATGATCATCTAGAGAACAATGTAAAACTTACTTTTAGGGCTGGTACACCCAGCCATATCCGCATGAATAACTGCTTTCTTTGGATTCCAATAAGCAACCCCAATAAACTAATGGGTTCACCAAGACAGATAGGTAGAAACTGTGCTGTTTTTGTTTTTTGATCAGCCCAACAGTGTATTATCTGGGGGGAAGTACATATTTTTTTCACACCTCCCAAGGAAAAGGCATGTAATGATCTACATAATACCAGCAAAAATGAAAAGACAGATTATCCAATTATGCTATGATTCATAAAACTTTCATTGCTTTAATATATGTGAGCTCTAAGATAGATGTATAGAATCTAGCACTGATAAGAAGTCATGTAAGTTAGAGGTGCCATGGTAAATATTTCATATTCCAAATATAAGCCTTTCCTTACATACATTAATTTCTCCTTCTGTACCTGAAGCATTATTTTCATTGCATTCTAAATAAAAGACATGACAGAAATACAGTATAAAAAGTACCAAGCTCAGACAGGACCAAACTTGACTAATGAACGATTTTGAAGAAATAGATTTGCTTCAGTTGTCCCATTCCTAACACTATAATATTAGTTCAATTATGAGTTAGGGTCAATGAGGTGAACCATCTTTCTCTAAATATAGTGGAAAGATATTTTTCAAAATATAAATAAATATCCAAAATATAGATTATGATTAAATGCCACTCACTGATGAAAACGTGTAGTTTATTTAATAGTTAGTGGCACTAAGGTATACAAAATTAAACTGAAAATTTTATAGGTAGTTTTTTCTTAATCCTCATTAATTATGTGCATGCAATTTTATTCTACTATTTCTCGAACACAATAAGTATTTTTAATTTGTCAAGATATAAGAAATGAACCAAAGTAAACAATATATTTTCTTTATAACATAATTTTTACAAACTGGAAAGTGGGTATATTGGGGTGACCAATATCCATATCAATGCAAATTTCTATAGCATATCCCCTTTAAATGTAAGCAAACATTTATAAACAATCATTTAGGGAATTTGGGTTTAGTTCTCACCAACCTCCAAACTGCTTCCTGCTTTTTGTTGGACAAAGTAATTTTTGATTACACTATACATTTCTACCTCTGATCAAGATATGCATATATATTCTTTACATTTTGATGTCATTTCCCTCATTTGCTGCACATTTGTATAAGATTAATTTTTCAATATAAAACCTTAGACTTTATTTAGGTACTAAGAATTAGATGTCCGTAGTCATCCATGTTTGTCATACTCATTTAGACTAATCAGGTTCTTTAGATGCATAGAGATTATATTCTGCATAGATAGCTAATCTTCAAAAACTTTAGAATATGGCTTTTAAATAACTTAGGATTTTGTTGACCTGAAACACAATTGTTCCGGCAGCACTGATCTATTCTTGAGAGAATGTTGGGCATCACATACTCAACTTGGAGTGTTATAGGAGGCTTTTCATTCATTCACGGCTGCCCAGACCCAAAATAATCACTCAGAAACTATATTATTTAAATCACTGCTTGACCAATAGCTTAAGTATATTTCTAGCTTACTTTTTCATCTTAATTTAACCCATTTCTATTAATCTGTGTATTGTCACATGGCTGGGGCTTACCAGCAAAGTTTCAGCATGTTGTTCTCTGGTGGTCATTCCATTGCTTCTCCTGAGACTACCTTCTTTCTCTCAGAATTCAGTTTAGTTTCCCATGCCCAGACTACTCTGTCCTATCAACAGGCCAAGGCAGTTTCTTTATTACCCAATGGTATTCAAAGGGAAATTTCACATCATTGGAGCTTGTTTTCTTCTTAGCAAAACTGGTTTTTAGGCAAGAACTAACCCTGCCTTGACTACTGACAAAATCCATGGTATCCAAACTGGATAAACAGAATATTAGCAAAAAGACTGTCAAATCTTGCCAAGACAGGGTAAGACAGTTTTTCCAATTTTCCTGCCTCTGAAAATGGTTGGTCAGATACTCTAGGCTTTAGCCAAAGTTTGTTTCCCCAACATTACAAATGAGCTTTTCAGTGATTGTCCAGGTATCTCATTGTGTTTGACGGTTCTTGTATTTTTTGGAAGTTGCCTCATTCCACTTCCTCTTTACTCAGGTAGTATTATTTCCCTTCTCAGGTCTTTGTTGGTGTTGATGACTACAAAGTCATAGTTTCTTTCCTCTCATGGCTTAGCCAAGCCATTTTAATGTAAGACTTAGACTCCTTATGATAGAATAACTACTGAGGATAACTTTTGAAACATTTAACATATATTTCTTGTTTGATGTTGTTCATATTGGTTGTAATTCTAATATTTATGTATATTTTTGCCTTTTCTTTTCTTTGGACAATATTGATACTTGTTCTTATTGTACGAAGTTTTGTATGAGGCTTATAACTCTCTTATTTAGAGAAAAGGGGAATGTGTTGTGAGAACTCTTTCAGCTAATAACTTTTAAGGTATCAGCCCACTTTAGGCATGGTCTTATGTAATATAAAGGCAAATGAAAAGTGTGCATGGCCCTCTTTCCTGCTAGATTCTGTTCCAGTTCCCAGAACATGCAGAAGACTGCAGTTTGCCGTCCTTACTGAGTTTATCCCCAAATAAATAAGCCTTTGTTATACTCCATTCTGGGCTATTGTGGAACTCTTTGGTATGATTACAGGGACTAAATATAGCAAGAAGGAAGGCTTGAGTGAAACTATCTGTCTAAAAGCATCTAATAATAAATTTTCTACCTAGTAATCATCCTTAATTGCATACAGTATACAGTTTAAAAATAAAGAACAATTTGATTTGAATAATTTAATATTGTACTGTTAAATGTCAAAGATGTGAATTTTATATTACTTCATATAGATTTTATAATAGTATTGGCATGATAGAGTCAGCTGTAAAAGGCATTCAGCTATTTTTGATTATATGTATAGGAAAACTTACTTTATCATAAAGTATTTAATTCATAAGAATTAGAATTTTGCAAAAATGCATATATTAAATAAGGTAGAAAATGTAATTAATGGCATGCTAAAGCAATTAATTGTCTAAAATTCAAATTCATATGGTTCACCTGATAGATGATTCAGAATTTTTTGTCCCCATTCACTAACTCATTCAATAACCTTCAAAACTTGTCAACAAAATGCAGCTGAAAACCAGTTTGCACATTTTATAGATAACTTAATTACAAACAATAAAATTTCCTCAATTATCTAAGAATTTCTTAAGCAATTTAGGTTAAGAATATGAGGTAATAGTTGCATTAGGTTCCTAGAATAGTACATGCAATTATAGAATTATAGAAATCAGAATTACCATTTTAATTATGACATTTATTGATTATTTTTTCCTGCTCAATACCACTACTTACTAGTAATCTTATTCCTAGAAGAAGTAGCAAATATTGGGGAAATTGTATACATGTATTTAAATATCTAGCAAATATGACTTAGTTACAAATAATACTTTTCATAAACCATGAAAATTATATGTCCTATCTATACTAATTTGCCTTGAATTACTTTAGAACTGTCATGTAATATGCCTCTAAAGACAATGAACAAAATCTTTATAAAATCTGTACCAATTTAGAAAATGTCAAATAAACATATAAATGAAGAATATACATTTGACACAACAAATCGCATGACTACCCTAATACAAGAGTGAGGTTGGAAAGTGAGACACTTGCTTTGTGTTGACAAGTACAATTTGTAGTTGACATTACCTATAAAGAATCTCTTCTTAGAAAATACCAACTGTTATATCTCTAAGATTTTTCTAGTCTAGCTAATCAACTCCTGGAAAATGAAAAGCTCCCGAGACTCTCAGTGCTGGCATTGGTTGAAATCAAAGATAATTAGTTCTTCAAGTGTTTAACAATCAGATCTCTCTTCCCAAATGGTTAGGCTCAATCATTCAAAGGGTCTAGGTCAGCTCTTAAATTAACTGAGTAGGTAAATCAACCAAATATGGTAGAATATTAATGTAGTTCTAAAGTTAAATGTTGAATATATTAATTAGATTCAGTTTTAAAAGACGTAATGAAATAGAGAGCTATGTGAATGTCCCAAGCTTCTGCTTACCGACATCCCAACAGGATGCTCATAAATGGTAAATAAATTTTCCAGTCACGCTGCATTTAGCAAATATTATAAAACCTAAAGTTTGACTTAATTAATTCAATTTTACTATCATATCTGTCACATTGGATTAGTCAACAGTAGCAGTAAGTTTAACTTCCAAGCTTATGGTTTATGGCATGAATTCCCAGATTAAATCAAGTTTCTTAAATACTAAAGTTAGAACTCCAGTGGAACTCAATATTTTTTTATTATACCATAGGATATTTGACTGACAGAGAAGTCTAACACAGTTTTTATTATTTAGATGAATTTTTTGTTATTTTCACAAAGTACAGACAAAACTTCAGTTCTGATTTTTTGTTTTCAATCTCACATTTAATAAATTATGCTGTCATCCACAAAAGATCAGAATAATCAATGTTAGAAATTAATGTTTAGAACTCATTAATCAAACTATGGTACACTTTTAAATATTTGAAATATCTTATTTTCTTAGTAATACAAACCACTACATTTATGTGGTCAGATTAAATTAATTGCCATAAGCAGTAGTAGTAACAGTTGTCAAGAAAATATTGAATAAATTGTTCATGTCAATAAGTGCAGAGAACCTTGGATTTGGGTTGGCCTAGCTCCCTTGAGAGGCAGGTGTTGTAAGTTGTTTAGGTTACAGTTCATGGCACATTGTGCCTTTCAGTTCCTAAGAGACTGGTCTTAGATATTAATCTTGTGTACCCTATATAGCTGGCAGACTTCACTGTATCCTGGGAACAATTGTATTAATCCTGGAAAATGGAACTATACCCTGTTTCTGATAAAGGTATACAAGGTCTGATTGTGCTTTACAAATTGTCACAGCTTCAGTTGTGCTCTGGCACCTCCAACCCAAGCCTGGTTTAATTCCTTGTGTCCATATCAGGTGACCTTGACCCAGTGAGTAAGTTCAGGTGGTTAGAAATAGGTATTAAGATCTTAGAAAACGATAATCATATAATTTATTTTGAACACTGGATCCCATTATATGCCAAAGAACTTATTATATAGATATGTAATGAGTAGAGTTAAATATTTTTGTCAGAGCCCTCCTTTATAAATTATTTACCACATTTCTCAAATAGTCTTCCTGTGTTCAATTGTACATTTTATTAGCAAGCTCATTCCCTGGGAGGTTGTATATTTTATAGGGATAATACATAGCTATTTTAATATATAGCAAATGCTACTTAACTATAATATTTCCATAATTCATGGTATTTATAGATCTTAAACTA
This sequence comes from Dicrostonyx torquatus, assembly GCA_028555095.1. NCBI lineage: Eukaryota > Metazoa > Chordata > Mammalia > Rodentia > Cricetidae > Dicrostonyx > Dicrostonyx torquatus. Next base: position 2,212,940 of record JAQHUG010000274.1, on the reverse strand, counting down.
ACTAATAACTTGCTTAAGGTGTTTTAAGAGATTCAACATTAGTATTCATCTACCTCATTTCTGTCTGCTAAATTGTAGCATATTCAACACTGATGTTATATAAAATCAGGTAATTCTTTCAACTACACACTGAGATCCTAGTTTTTACACTGTGCAGAATCTGAATTAATTTTATTTAATTTTCAATACTATTTAAGATTAACATTACAATTGTTCATTTTGACAATCAATGTGATTGTATGTAAATTGAAAAGGGAGACATGTGTGGCTCTGGAGATATATATGAGGGCATTTAAACCAGGGAGGATTAAGTTAGGTTAGAGCATCTTCTTTGAGGGTGGCTGCCACCATAGTGCTCTATTTCCTGATTATGAACTGAATATGACCAGCTATCTCATGGACACACCATTATTTCCCCCTTAAGTTACTTTTGTCATTTTTCCCCGAAAGGAGAAAAATAGCTAATATATTTCAACATTTGCAAATTAATCTGCTACCTGAAATTAGACAAATTTATGTGATAAAAGAAAATAGAAGCATCTAACTAGAATGGTTCTAAAGGGTTAGTTTGGTTAATAGACAATACAATGTTTCTAAATTTTATCTGAAGAATTTTCCTACAAATCTCTAAATAATACTTTCAAACACTTCAACAAAGAGCCCTGATTTCCATTAGATGGTTGAATTTTATGCTTATTTTGAAATTTTATAAATTTTATCTTTATTACTTGTAATTCATTTACATTCTAATTTCACTTCTGTTATAATTTTTAAAAATAGCATGTGGTGGCATTGGCATATTGTAGCCAAGAGGCCCCAGGGCAGGGCAGGTGACAGAGAGACACACACCATACCGATAGTGCACACATGAAGAGTTTTATTGGGGGGAATTGCAAGAGGGGAGAGAGAAAGAGGGTGTAGAGTGACCTCATGGGAAGAGAGAGAGAGAGAAATGGGTGGGAGCTGAGGAGAGAAGAAGAGTGAGAAAAAGAGAGAGGAAGAGAACAAGAGACACGGTCGGGGAAAGAAAGGAAAGGCAGATGCAACCTCGGGGAGAGAAGAGAAGAGAGAAACAAAGGTGGGCCCGTGTAGTAGCGTTTCAATTGTTGTTTGTTAAATAAAGATTGGTTGAAAATCAGAGAGTAAAAGAGCTTCAGTGGTCAGCTTTACAGACTAGGCAGTGGTAACACGCACTTTTAATCCCAGTAGCCACACTAGTTGCCCTAGAAACTGGTACATGTCTTTAATCCCAGCCCTAGACAAGATTTAAACACAGGAGGAGACATCTCTCAGACACAGTTTCATTCCAAGATTTCTGGAAGCAGGATCTTCATTTTTGGATTGAGTTCCAGATAAGAGCCAGTGGCTGGCTGCTTTGCTTTTCTGGTGTTCAACCTGAACCCCATTATCAGTCTGTGAGCTTTTATTAATTGTCCCTCAGGTGCAGCCCACCTCTGAAGGGGGGCTTGGTGCATGAGTGGGTTATGCAAATGTGTTACATAGGATGATATTGTAGGACCCTGAGCTGACTAAGGTACTGCCTGCTTACTGGCAAGGCTCCCAAGGGGCTGGCCAGGTAAGACTTAAATGTTAACATTCTTCCCTTTTTATTTATTATTAAAAGGTAAGTTATGAATAGCAAGTGGGGGAGGAATGAAGTGGGGAGAAGGAAGTTGGGAGTTGGGGTCACACACAGCAGGAGGTATGAGTAAAGAAGCCTTCAGTTAGCTTTCATCTTGGAGAACTCAGGCATTTGTTTCTTTTGAATTCAGGTTTCTAGGAGAAAGGGGTTGTCATTGGCCCTATGAATGGGACTATTCATGGGAAGAGTGATATCTTCCAAAAAGAATGGAACAAAGAAGTGCCCTGGTAGAACAGAAGAGGCAAGGGTGAATGAGTGTGATATGAGAACAGATATGCCCTTCATTGGAACATCTTGGAAAACCAGGTTCCAGTTGCTGGGTAGGTATCTGCTTGAGTCTGGAGAGATGGGACCAGCACTGAAGTCTCCGGAGCTTGGGTGATAGCATGCCAAATCTAGGAATGATGAGTTCCAGGATTACAGGAACCATCACATCTGCTGTCTTCCTGGAGGTTGGGGATGCTCCATCCTGTAAAGGTGTCAGTAAGAGTTAAGAGACAATGGAAGTTTCTGTGCGTGAAGATGTGAATGAAATCAACCTGTCAGTACTCACCCAGATGACATTCTTGGAACTGGTACAGAGGCTGGTTGGTGCATCTGGAGGGCCCCTGTAGGATGGCTCTAGCATGAGTCTGATAGGAGGGGTGGATCTGTGCAGAAACCTGCAGGTGCCTTTACAACAACTGGAAGAGATTTGAAATGTAGTGTCATAGCAAAAGGCTAGAAATTTAAGGACTTCTGAAAACTGTTCATAGTCAGTGTTATATCAGTTAATCAAAACTGCATTTATCTATGCTAAAACTTTGAACTTCTGTGGGATAATGCTCTTGTACACTGTAAAGATTTGTTACTCGTATTGGGTCAATAAAACTCTGATTGGCCAGTAGCCAGGCAGGAGGTATGGGCAGGCCAACTAGAGTTGGGGGATTCTGAGAAGATTAAAGGCAGAGAGGCATTCATCAGTCAGGCACAGAGGAAACAAGATGAGAATGCCTTCCTGAAAAGATACCAAGCCATGTTGCTAAACATAGGTAAGAATTATGTGTTAATTTAAGTTGTAAGTGGTGGTTAGTAAAAAGCCTGAGCAATAGACTAAACAGTTTATAATTAATATAAGCCTCTGTGAATTTATTTGGATCTAAATAGTAATGGAACCAGACAGTCTAGAAACTTCCATTTACACTGCACCTTCTAAGTTACATCTGAAACCAATTTATCATGTACTATGGTGTCTGTGAATGAGGTACACCTGTGTGTACTTTTGACCCAAAACTTATTAAAGAGCTACCAAGGTGCTTGTAGCCTTGGAGTTGGAAAGGGAAAAAGAACTGTTAAATTGGTAAAGGTATTAAGAACCCTGGTCATCAAAAACATTCAGATCTGAAAAGAATACATAAATGACCAAAAGTAAGAGAGCTTTCAAGCTACCAAGGCAGTCCCAGGTTTCTCTTAAATGGGAAAAATGGGATCTTATCCACCCTCAGGAAAGAAATTGCCGAGGGATTCTGGGACCTGTGTGAGAGGTTAAAATAGATTAGGTACCTCTAGAGTACAATAGAAAGTCAGTGGACTTACCAGCCAACTGCAACATTACCATAGGCTCAGAGAGGACAATGGGAACCACAAGGCTTAAGAATCTGAAGGCTGGCAGAGTTTCAGATGCCATATTCAGTGAGACTGGACCTTTGTGGCATGGCATAGAGAACAAGCCCTCACAGGAGCATTCCAATTTCTAGTGCACGTGGCAAATGGAGCATAGCCCCTGCAGGTCAAGGCAGTATCATGACAGTAGCCTCAGGCTGCATTTGAAGCAGATTCCTAGCCAGGTTGACTTTGGCTGAACTTCAGCATGATGTAACCTTATGGTTGACTTCCTTTGTGGACTTTGTGGGGGCCCTGGCCCTGGTGGCCTCATTACAGCTGTCAAGGCATTGACTTTGAGTGTAGCCCTCTGTTGCAACTGGGCTTATCTTGAAGAGTCATCTGCCTCTATCCAGGTGTTAAAACTTGAAATGCCATGTTCACTAATTCCTGCATAAGGGTGGGGACCCTCCTCAGCCCTTTTTACAGCTTACCAAATTGATAAAAGGAAGGTTAGGCATATATCTTTAAACTGGTATTCATTATCCTGAATAGATCATAGATAAGGAGACCTTTTGTCAGACTGTTTAGCTATCATCAAATAGGAATATCTCAGTCTCTGGTGTATAGCTGTGGTTCTAACATATAAAACATAGTCCTTATTCTGTATAAGGCAAAACAAACTTTTTAACATTGTAAACAATTTTAACTGAAGGTTTCTCTCCCTTCTGCAGTTCCCCCAAATAACAACTCTGAAGCTTAATATTAGGTACAAACTATTTGTCCTATTAGTTCACTCTTATTATTGGCTAGCCCTTTCAACTTAAATTAACCCATTCTATTAGTTTATATTTCAAAACAAGGCTGGTGGCTTGTTACCTCACATCCTTGTTTCTCTGGAAGCCGCTGGCTTCCAACTCTCCCTTCTTTTTCTTTATCTTTGCTTGAGTTTTCTACCTATGCCTATTCTGCCTGGCTATTAGCCAAATTAGCCTTTTTATATAACCATTTCTAATAAAACATAGTCACAGTATGCAGATGGACATCTCACATCATCTCCCTTTTTCTGTCTAATTAAAAAGGAAAGTTTTAACTTTAGCATAGCAAAATTACATATAACATAATGTTATCAAGCAAGAATTACAGTTATAATGTTTAGTGTATAGGCATTTGGAAAATTAAAGACATACTCTATCATCTATCTTATCTTTGTGGGTCTAAAGTTTCAAATCTAATTTATCTTTTATAATAACTAAGGAAAACTATAGTTATAACTATCTAGTCTGAAACTCCATCAAAGCCCCTAGAATGATATAATATTACCTAAGAAACCTGGAAATGCATTGAAAACAACTTCCAAAACTCTAGAAATGAATAGAGATGTTTCTCTGCCTGGACAGTCA
>JAQHUG010000274.1:2177252-2191044 GCA_028555095.1 Dicrostonyx torquatus | reverse complement strand
AAAACTCTAGAAATGACAGAGACATCTAGTTGCCTGTACAGTCACCCAAAGTTTCTGTGTACCGTTGGGGCATCCATCTTCAGCCTTCAGGCCCATAGTATCAAACAGACATTTCCACAAAGCAGCAAAATTCAAAGACAGTTCAGTCACTTTCTTTTGTATCCTGCAGAATGTCTCACAGACTCTTTCATGAAGCAGGAACCTGAATGGAATCTCACCTTTATGTTCTTTAAATGAAGGAAAATTTCTAATCCATCTTCTCACTATCAAGTTCCCTACCCAGTCACCACCGCTCTAATAATTAAGGCTAGTTTCAGTTTTCACAGAATATCTGTCCTATGTATATCCATATTCAAACCAGCTAGAAATACTTTGTAATATGCTAACTTCTATATAACCTTAAATGACTTTTCGGAGAAGCAATGACTTCAAAGCGATCACATAATAATATGGGTATAAAGTAGCACCATCCATCCCAGAATGTGTATAGAGCTTTGAAAAGAGAAAGTTGCTGTCATATTCTTCATGTTTCAAAGAATTCTAAACCTAGAATCTAAGAATGAATATGAAAAGAAGGGCATTCCCAAAAATATATCATGACATTTTTGGTAAATTAAGATAGAATGTGTTATGCAATGGGAATGACACATAATTTATTATTGTTTAAGTCAAGATTTGTTGAAGGGAGTTCCAGAAAATCAATCCAGATAGGTGACAAGAGAAGAGACTGGAGGAAGTGTTATTGACATGTCATAATCAAATTGCTTTAAAGCAAAGTGTGGTAAAGAAATATTAATGGAAAACTGCCAGATTAAAAAAAGGAAAGATATAAAGTAAAGCACACACAAGAGTGGCAGAATTCAATCCTGGCAGAGGGTAAGAGAGGAGAATCCTGGATATTTTAAAAGATAATGTTAAAATGCTGCAAAGCTAGAATATTGAGCTCAGTAATCATGTTCTTGATTTGGTATGACGCAATAAGCTGCTTGACTTCTTTTGTGTTAAAAATGGAAATGAATCAAAATAAAGTTATATCAAGGCACACAAGTCTGAATATGGTTTATCAATATTTAAAATTTTTACATCCTGTTTGATTTCAACAGAATAGAAAAATTTAGTTTCTATAAGTGTGTGATGTTTAAATAAGAGAAAATAGTAAAGTGAGGGAAATAGAAAAGTTAAAATTTTTTTGAAGAAAAACAATAAAAGTGAAATACCACAGTAAAAATGATTTGTTTAGAAACAATGTAAATAATAGAAACATTTTAAACCTTCCCACATTAAAGACTTATTAAAAATGAACATATTTCATTCATGGTATAATGAGATATGCAGAAATATTTCAGACATTGAGAATTTGGTTAGGTAACTGTATATAAGAGAAACAAATAAAAGCAAAGTGGACTTTTGGGTAAGATGGCATAACAGTTACCCCATAAACAAGAAGTCTCTGTGAGAAAGAATATTCTCTGTCCTAAGGAAAAGGGGAATTTTTGAAGAAACTCACAAAGAAGGAATAGAGTAGCAGACAGTTGACAAGAAAGAGAGAGGTGATTCACTGCGAAGACTCCAAAGCGGACACATGTCCAGCTGGGCAGGCTACTCATCTTTTGTGGGTGGGTTGGGGGAGGAGGAGCCTCACCCCAAAGGAAAGTCACACAGCCAAAGAACAAAAGATTGGTACTCCTGACCTCAACATATGCCCACAGCTTGCACAAGCTGTAGTGCTGTTACAGCTTTTAGTGAGATAGTAATTTCCTCAAAGGACATACCAGAAGTGGAGGGGAATCCATTTTGTCACTCCATAAATCAGAAGGCAGTAGGCAGAAACCATTTTAAAGGGATCCTTTGTAAAAAAAAAACAAAAACAAAAAACTCAGCATCCTTGTAGTCTGGGAACAGGGATAACTGCAAGTCAGGAGGCTTAACCCCAGGGACAGAGATAGTCCTGGGAGGTAGCTGTGGTGTGTGAGAAGCATGGGAAACGACAGATGTAAAGAGAAGCCTTCAGGGGGATCAGCTAAGGCAGTGAAGCGCATAACCATTTCCTTTGTGGCCGGGAGGAGATATCATCATCTGAGGATAACACTGGTGTTTGAATACCCTGAGACCAAGGTCAGGACTCATCTATTTGCCTTTCACTGGTGTAGAGACTGTGAACTGAAAAGCTTGCCCCCATCCTGACAACACTTACCCTGAAATGCTCTATACTGATTCTGCTGTTGTTTTGCTTCCTACTTTGTTGTTTTACATGGGAGACATATCCAAGATAGGACATCAATCACTCCATAGAGAATGATCTGTCGAGTTCAGAAAGATGAGGTAGCTTGTCTAGATCACATAATGGAAAGATAAATGTTGCCAAAAGATGCCTTCGGTATGCAAAGAAGGTGAGCACTTAAAAATAGCAACAACTCTGTTCCTGTCCGAATCAGATTAAGCTCAGTATAAACCATAGAAATAATTAGATTTCAAAACCTCAAGTTATCTAATTGCATAGACAAGGATGCCCATCATCAAGGATACAAATAACCGCAAATTCTGACATGTATATATATATGAAAGTAACTTTGGAGGTTACAAAAAAAAAAAAAACCCAAGAAATAGAACTATCACGTTAATCAGCTATATCCTGGCCATATAATTAAAGGAGTCTATATCCTAATACAGAAAATTTTACATATTCATGTATCTTGTAGCTCTCATAATAGCTAGGAAATAGAAGCAGCCTAGATGCCCATTAACTGATTAATTAATAATGACAACGTAGGACATATACACAACAGAATTTTATCCAGCTCTAAGGAAAAATATAAATAAGAAGTTTGCACATAGGTGAATAAAAATGGGGAAAATACATTAAATCAAGTAACCAAGGCTGAGTGTGCATCCTAACCTCAACTCATTACTTTAGTGTGTTTAACCTGGAGTACATCAAGAAATCGGAAACTTGAAAGTGGATATTGTGGGCAAATTAAGAGATAAGATAAACATAGCATCTAGATGGAAAGGGGTAGTAACAGAGGCAGAAAAATCCAAACAGGGAGATAATGGAGGTTAAGAAAGAAATGGAGATGAGATAAGATAGTTAATCAAAATTATGAAAGAGCCCAGAGAAATCTAGTCTCGTTAACCAATTTAAAATTATAAAGAGAGTTTCTTGACAGGGAACAGACAAGGCTACATAATTAATAATTAATAAAATTTTTAAGGATTAGTGCTAGCTGTGAGATAATTGCATAGGAATTATTGATCAAGGAGACTACAGAGGGCCCCCACAATGCAAACTTTGACCTAACTCTTGATTACTGACTAGGCCTATTTGATAATTCCCACTAGATGAAAATACCACACATCTCATCTTGAATGCGAAATTATTGAGAAATAAATCTGAAATTGGACTAAAATCTTCTGCACTGCTGGTTGGCTTTCATGGTGCCAGATAATGCTATACACAATACTGGGTAGTAAAGATAGCAACAGTTTTACCCAACTGTGGCTATGAATTACAATGCTAACCTACCAGGCAGGATATGCCCATTGTTCCAGTAGGAGCACAACTGCTGTGGGAGTAACTTAATGTCTCCCTGGTTGGGTGTGAGATTCACTCCAAAAGAAGAAACAAAATCTAGAAATGTAAAACCTGTCAAAATCCCAAACTGAGGAAGTCATAGTCCTTACAAGAAAACTTAATGCTTAATAAAATTGATATAATATCAAGCCTCTTTCTAAATACAAATGCAACTGTAAGTCTTAATGAGAGAAGTAGGATTAAAATTAGTATTTAGATTTATTATTGAAGTACACATATTAATTCTCATTTTTGTTTTCTCAGACCTCTTTACTGAATAATTGCTATGGTAAAAATAACACTCCCAGAAGATGCCAGCTATTAAATGAAAATCATACTACAAGGCATGGAATACCCTCTATGAGTTGTGTATCAGGGAGGCCACAGGGGTTTATCAAGCAACCAAGGCTCTTACTATTGCCCTTCATTACCAACAACATATTTTCGCTGTAGGACAGAGAAATCAATCTCAAACTGACCAGTAAAATTCCTCTCTGTTGGCAAGTTTTCATCATAATGTATAGTGTTTTGTAGGCTGCTAAAGGAAAAAAGGCATCAGTGGTATTACTTAGCATAGGACCCTGTAATTTGTAATGCTGACCTTACAGGCAAGATGTGGTAGCTGGTACATAATCTCATGATTTTTATGGGGTGCACTCTGAACAGGAGGGAATTTCCTACCTGGCTCAATGATCTTGGCCAAAGCTAGGGAGATCAGAGACCTTATGATTAGGTTGTTGTTATTTGGATATCATGTTATATAGTATTGCCTTCTAAATATTTATATTGAGACTTTTATCAGAGAAGCATCTTTCTGTAGTGGACAGTAGTCAATATAGAGATACATAACTGGAAAAAGTGCTGAGAATAAAAGACTAAGCACTCATAAATGCCATCTTCATTAGCTCTATTTTCCCTAAGGCACAAGGAAGATCATGGAAGAGGAGGCAGGAAGAATTTAAGAGATAGAGGATGGAGTTGTGCTGTCACATGCTGTTTTTCAGACACAACATGACTTTACATTCTTAATGTCACAGTAATTGTGATTATCTGTGAAATATCTGCCCAGAAGAAAGCCAACCCCAACTCCGACATAGCCAGGGAAGGTCCCCGCCAGGAGCCACTCCTAATTGAGAATCTGTTGGGAATGATAGCTTCTGAAGATGAAGAATTATCTCTTTTGTACAGACACTTGGAGGTTTCCCATGCTCCAAGGAATGTTTGACATCAAAAGACAAATGGGCAGAACAAATCGGACTTTGACAGTTATCAAAACACAAACTACGAAAGAAGAAAAAAAGAGGAAGACTTAAAGTTGGTAGGGGGAAGTGCTAGGGTTTTTGATAGCAGATTGGAGAAGCAAATTGGAGTGCATATCATCACATTTCATTGTACATTTGTATGAAATTCTCAAGAATAAATATGTATTTAAGAGTAGTTATCTAAGAAAGTCAGTAACTATAACAACACTATATAGCAACAATTGCATTAATGACTGTATCAGAAAATCTATCATGTTCATATGTATGTGATAACTACACAAGATAAATCTCTTTTCATATAATCTTGTTTCTTTAGGAAAGCATTGCTTACCCAGAGTTAGTTGAAAAAGAAAACACCAATGAACCAGGCATCAGTAGCATAAATGTACATTATATACTGAGCATAACAAAAACAATTTTCTAACACAAAAAAAATCTCAATTTTCCTATCTTCACTTGAACAGTATAAAATAGAAGGGAAATGTTGGAGTTCACAATTCTGAAACTTCATAGATGCAGTTAAATCATCATCATGATGACTAAGAAAAGTAATCAGTATTTCAAAAAAAGTAATGTAACATCTTTTGAATAAGCCTTTAGAATTTTCTTAATGTCCTGTGATATTTTGTTGAAAGACTAGAATGTCTCCCTTTCTTATCAAAGATTCACATGATTATGTGCATTTGAATAGAATAGGTTTGTAAATGTGTTAGAAATTTATTTTTTCCCTGTAATTTTAACATCCACCTGATTGGACATCCAGTACAGTGGGCATGCACATTGGTTTTGCTGTCCAAATCAAATTGCTCTGCAAGGTTTGGCTCATACTCCAATGCTTCTTACTGCCAAGCACAGTAGTCTTATAGTTTGGTGGAAAATATACTATGTATATACTCAGGCAGAGTGCTGACATCTCAGTTAATTACTTGTAGTATAACAAAAAGACTAAACATCTAGAAAACAGAAGCCAGGAATACCAGTTACTCCACTTTTGGCCTGTAGTGGCACTTTTACTCTTTTTACTTCAATGTTTTATATAGCATGTGATTTATAGATATTTTACTGATTGAGATTTGAGTAAAAGAACAGAAAATTTCTTCAAGGTTTCGGTGGAGGGATCACAGTAATTTTTTTTATAGTATGCTGTTAATCTGATAAGCAATAGGTAGCAAAAGTACCAAGTATGTCACAGATGGAGTAGCTACAGTGGTTTGAGAGTAAGCACCAACTAAAGCTGTCTCACCAAAGAAAATGTCTTCGTTTTGGGAGGGTTGGTTGTTTTGATGAAGGTCCTTCTGTATATGTGTTGCTTTTATTGTTTAATGAATAAAGAAACTGTTTAGGCCTATAGCAAGGCAGAACTTATCTAGGTGGGGAAAACTAAACTGAATGCTAGGAGAAACAAGGCAGAGTCATATTTATCAAAGGCACTTTATATGAACTGTTTCTTTAAATAAAACTAGAAATAATTTTATGCAGAATGACACTTGTCAAAAATATAAAATATAGAGAAATACATGGATAAACTCTCAACAAAGATTATGAACACACTTGAGGTGAAAAGATTTTGGCTATTTAGAATTAAAGTTTGTAACTTTTTACTTCAATTATGTAAAATAATCAAAATTAAAGTACTGCCATTGTTTTCCATTTCAAACATGACATTCTATGTATACCAATATTATGGTTCAGCATAGACTAAGCAAGAAAGCCCTTCCTTCACACACACACACACACACACACACACACACACACACACCAAGAGAGGGGGGGGTACTACATTCAATGTTTCCTTACATAGAAACCAGTTCTGGATACTATTTATTTTTGGTATGTAAAATTATTTCTCAGTATAAAGTGCTAGTGCAGCAAACTGAACGCTAATTATCTTTAGTAAACAGCAACACACTTAATCCATTCTTTCAATTGCATATGTACCTGTGTGAGGATATTACTCGGAATTATAACTTTAGCTGTGTTACTCATAAACCCAATTGAAAGAGATATAAAGATTTGCTTTCCTGTAAGTCATTGCAAGGCAGAGCTCAGAGCATATTGAATATTAAAGAATCCAAGATTAATTATTTTTCTGCTCTCTTGAAATATGCCTGAACCCAGAAGATACCACCATAAAAGAGACTTACTTAATTCACATCAGCTTAAAATAACTTGGCTGAGGCAAAGCATGACCAGACAGCTGCCTCCAGCCCCACTTCTACATTCATTTCATATTTAATGAACTATTTTGGTTATATAATGAGTTATTGCTCAGCTTCCCTCGACCTACTATCTTCAACAGTTTCCAAGGTTTGAGACTTTAAGCAAAAACATAGAACAAGGTTAAGAAAATGAATATATGATTCCTGATAATTTCCACCTTCAGCATCAAATTAAAAGATGGAGACCTAGGACAGCAGCATTGCAGTGTACTCACCAGGAGCGACAGGATACATTTCAGATAGACAGTTTCCTTCTGTTTTGTGCTCTGTTTTTTATTTAAATGTAAATATTTGACTGGAAAAATCAAAGGATTTCTTTTTGTGGCATATATATCCAATTATCGTGATAATAGTCAGCAAAGAAAAACTAATTTCATGTGAAGGGTGATAAAGCTCTAATAAAATGTGACCCTGAATACATGTATTCACATTTTTTTTAAAAAAAAAGAAAAACTTCTTTATTTAATATTTGGGATTTCACGTCATGTTCCCCAATTTTGTTCTCCTCCCAGTGACCCCATATTTCCTCCTCATCCCCATTTTACCCCCATGAAAGACAACAAAACAAAGTAAGCAAGAAAGCAAACAAAAGCAAGAAAATAAGCGGGAAAAATTAAACCGAAACAGAGCAAACAAAACAAAACAAAAAACCCAGCAAAATCTTTTTTTTTTCCTGTCTGCCTCTCCATCACCTCTTCATCCATCCTGTGGCCTTGGAGACTTTGGTATATTGTATAGTATGCCTCTTTGTCCCACCATCTTGACTCAGTCACTCATAGGCCAACTTACTTATACAGGCAACAAGCTTGCTTGTAAACTTAACTTTTCAATATGAAAAGAAAAACCATTTGGGTGCAATAATTGTCATCTAAAGTCTGAAATCTTACATCTCTGAACATGGAAAATTCTACCTTAGGTGTTTCTGATTAAAGATCCTTGCTGATTAGGGAACAGAAAATGCATCATCATAAGGAAGATATTGATTATGTTTTTTTAATATAAAGATGAAAACTGATGCAAATGTACAGAAACAACATTGTTGGGAATGTATGTACAGGAGGGATTCATATTCAGATAGAGAGATCTACTGTTCAAGGAAATTGTAAAAACTATATTAGAGTAATAGTATAGCGTGTTATAAACCAGATGAAAAAATAATTGATTTTCCATCCTAATAATGGATGTTACAGCTTTTACACATAGCCTTAAAAATTTGAGAATTAAGAAATTCAGGATATATCTTCATTAGTGTTGGAATATAGGCAAACATACTGGAAAGCAAGGGGATGGAAGACTTTTTTGGACAACAGAATTCAGGGATGATGCCATACTAAGGGCAAATTGCTGAATCAATAAAAATAATTTTAATATTTTTAATACGTCTATCCTTCTGAAGTTGGAGTGAGAAGGCACCCCACATCAAATTATTTCTCTCAAAAATAATCTTTACTCTCTCTTCCCAGTTGGTAATGCTGTGGGTGTTGGCTCATTGTACATTGCAGCTCCTTTATTTGTGCAGATGTTTGCATCTGCTGCTACTCAATACCAATGCTCTCTGTCTTTCCTGACTTCACCCCTTTATCAAAGTCCACTGAGTTCAAGTTTACCCTCCCAAGATGATGATCTTCCCTTTCTCCCTTTGCCTGCCCTCCTGTATACTGCACATGACGTTCATTTTCAAACAACCACGCTGTTCCGACTCCATCATTACTATGGTTCATAAGTGTTCCTCAGAGGTTGACATGCTGAAGGCTTAGTCTTCAGTCTAACGTGCTATTGGTGGGTGTGACAATCAATCTTTATGGTCAGTTTGTTTGAGTTGGCAAATCCCCTGGGAGGCAAGCATTGATGGGCTTCAGGTTATTTCCAGAGAAACTTGACGGAGGATAGAAGAGCTATGTTAAACATGGTTGACAACAGGCTGTGGGATGGAAATTCAGATCAAATAAAGGGGGAGAGGGGTGAAACCAGAGGAATGCCAGCATTCTTCTCTGCTTCCCCACCCATCCTGATGTTAGCAAGTTCCCAATACCACAGCTGGAATCCACTCATGTAGTCATGATTTACCTGCCACCATGGACTCTATCCCTTTAACTACGAGTCAAAGTAAAGCCTTAAGCTTTTTTTCTTCTCAGGTATGTGGTCCCAGCTGCAAGAAGAGCTGTATGGGAGTTGGTTAGAATGTTTATGAGATGCAATCTAGTGAAAGGGAGCAGGTTACTCGACACATGTTCTGGGATGCGTTAAGAGGAGACTGGTCTCTTTCAGTCTTTCTCTTCATGGTCACCATGAGGCCAGCAGCATCATACACTCATGCTGGTGTATGTCATGCTGCCACAAAGCTCAAACAAAAGAGTCAAGCAGTCCTTGATTGGAATAAGTATTTCTTCCTTTTGTGCTGGTTATCTCTAGTACCTGCCACAGTAACACAAAGCTGATCAACATGCCATCATACAGATTCTACATTCTTCTTTCAGCGTCTCCCACTACGGTCTTTTCATACCTCCAATAGCCTATTTGCAGCCAGATTTTTCAAAGGCTTCAGCTCTGAGAGTTTTGTTTCTGAAATGACTTTAAATTTCAAAGTAAAAGAAAGTTATACTTATAACTGGTTTATAAAACCAATATCCTTTATTGAATTTTGCATTTAAAATTCTGTATTCAAGGCAGGTTCAATTAAAGTTCATTAATTGTGGTAAATAGTTCAGGTGCCAGAAGCATATTTTCAAGTGCCTAATAGCAAGTTCTACAACTAATCATCACAGGCAACGTGGCACAAAAATCATCTATACAACATATGGTAAAAACTCTCTCTCTCTCACTCTGTGTGTGTGTGTGTGTGTGTGTGTATGTATCTGTGTGTGCTTCCACATACTATATTCAAGCACCTAAAACTAATTAGTCTCTTATCATTTAACTTATTATGTGGTTTAATACTTCTTCCATCTCATTGTTTATAATTTCTTCTTAAATTAAAAGATGAAAAAAATGAAAGGAAAAATAGACCATTAAAAATGGTATTTTTACAATGTCTTTGTATGTATACATTAACATTTCTCATGTCTTAACAGTGTACACACACACTCTCTGATACACATATACATATTCATGCACATAAATAAATATATATATATATAAATGTGTGTATAGGCAGACCCTGTATTAACACTATAATTTAATGCATAATGCTATTCACTCACATTTAGCATGTGAACTTTAAATAAGTATTTTAATACTGCAAATTCTAATCTGCTGGGAAATAAATGTCTAATGCTTAATTACATAGGAAAAATAAATAAAATAATTAAAAATAAATCTGACCTTTTTCTATGATTGCATCTATGCTTTTAATTAGAAAATTAATATAAATCTATTAATATGGATAATCATTGTTTAAATATCATTGTATGGTAAACGTACCATTCATTTTTTTTCAGATCAATTACTGCTTCTTCCTCATTGTGGTCATTATATCTAAGTTTGTGAAAGAACATTTTATAGCGATAAAAATTCTATTATTTGATATTGCATAATAAACTAGGAAAGATTGAGCATTGAATGCTAAAAAATAGCTAGCTACCAAACAAGCTAAAAATATATCGACAGTAGTGAGTAATATAGGATAGGAACCATTTTTTAATTGCTTCTTATTTCTCTTATATGAAAACTTATTTGCAAGCTTTCTCAACACTTCTCTCCTAGTTTATTTAACAAACCAGACAAACGCGCGCGCGCGCACACACACACCCACACACACACACACACACACACACACACACACACCCAATGTTGTCTCTGCTTGTATTTGATTTGATTTTTATTAGATGTTTGAGAATTTTGCACAAAAAGTTTTGAACACCTTCCTTCTCTCTCTCAACTCATCCTAGATACCGTCTCCTCTCCTCCCCATCCAACTCTGTGTTCTGTTTTATTCACTCATCAGGTTCTATTTTTGCTGCTCTTATATTCAGATGAGCCACCTTCCACTGGAGCATGGCCAATCTACCAGTGGTAACACTATAAGAAAACTTACCATCTCCCAGCAGCTACAAATTGCCAAAGCTTCTGTGCTAGGATGTAACTTCAAATCCATCTCCTTTCTCCACGCTGAGATTTGTTCTAGCTTGACCTTGCACTGTGATCACAGATGCTGTGATAACTGTTATGAGTTCATTTGTATAGCTATTGTGTCCCAAGGATACTGTTTCATTGTATTTATTCTCTGCCTTTGGCTCTTCCAGTTTTCCCTCTTGCTTTTCCATAGTGATCTCTGAGCTTTGGGAGGAGAGTATGTAGAATAAATGTCCTATTTAAGGATGAGCGTCCACAGTACCTTATTTTCTGCACCTTGGGCAATTGTTTTTTGTTGTCTACTGTTAATAGAAGCATCCTTGAGAAGGGTGGAGCAATGCAGTAATCTGGATATAACAATAAATCATTAGGAGTCTGTTTGATACTGTGTCTATTTAACATAATAGCAAAGTGTTCTCCCTTAGGGCCTGTGATCTGTGTAGCCACACGTTTTTAGCAGAAAGACAAAGGCCAGATATCAGTTTCATCTGTGGAATGGAACTTCAATCCTATGAGAAAGTGGTTGATTATTCCCATGATATTCATGTCGCTGTTATATTAGTGGACATGTCTTGCCAGAGCAGTTGTTACTGTAGCTCCCGGAGTTTGTAGCTGGATAAGAATGATGATGACTTTTCCCCTCTGGTAGTACACATAGCATCTTTTAGCACTACAAAAGTTAGTCAGTAGAGATTAAGGTTTCAGGTCAGTAACAGCTGAATATACCCGTATTTTCTGTTTATGTTCAGTGTATCTTATCTAAAGTAGTAAATACAAAATCTTCCAATGTAATTGTGATTGTATGTAATTCATTTGGGAAAATGAAATTATATATAATAACTGTATTAAACATGAACAAAGCCAGCAACTTTTTTTTACCTATATATCTTTAACATAACGAAAACCTTTATTGTCTCATTATTTCCTAAGATTTTGGGGGTCAATAATTTTCTTTTCCTTATGTTCATACTTTATTGAAATAGGAACTTTAGAATTTATCAATAGACTACAACAAAGGAGTATGACTACAATAAGTCACAAAAGGAAATATTGTTTAAAACTTTGAGAAAACATTTTGAACTCTTTTTATTAAATTTATTGCATATTGTCAGCAAATATTTATAAGAATATAATATTGTAACAATCTCAATTATTCTACTTTCATTTCATTGGCACCTTTTGACATTTTGATTGGAATTTTCTAAGATACAGAAAAATAAATGACTGGGATTTGTGACAAATTCATAAATTATTTTGATTAGTAAAATCATTCCTCTCATTCTCAAAATACCCAGAAATAAAACTTGTGTTTTAATCAAGTGAAATCTTGGTAATCAACAGCTTTAAAGTAAATACCTGAAAAACATATTTTTAAAAACAAGAAGTCCTTTGGTCATATAGTATATATGGATAAAAAGTCATTAATATATGAAACAAAACATTAAAAGTTGAAAGCAGTAATTATGTAAAATATTTGCCATAATGTGTCTACATATTTTTTTCTTTCTAAGCAGAATATATTTAGGTTTAGCTATCCAATACTTTTATATACTTTAATAACAAAAGGAAATTAGAACAAGAACCATTCAAAAATTACTGCAGAATAACAATTTATCTTTTAAAATTCATTATATGAGATATATTAACTTTTCTGCAAGTATGTGAATAATTTTCGAAGAGAATTATGTATATGACAAAAGTAAAATATTCTAGCCAACTTTCTAAGAGCCTTATTTTATTATTGTTATTGAGTAATTTTAGACTTTCATCAACACTAAGCAGAAAGTCCGTGTTTCTCTTTATTTCCATTGACTTTATTATCAAGATGCTCTCTCACAGAATTAATTTTGTGGCAATTCATGAAAAAAAACATAGACATATATCTTAATCCAAAATTCAAAGCATACATAAGTATCTACTCTAATTGCTTCTTCTGCCATTTGGATAAAGACATGTAATAGTGATATCTATCTATCATTAGGAGCTGCTGCATTTTCAGTTTAAATACCTTTTGAGCTTCTATTAATTCACAGGAGAAAAATTCAGAATTCTAGTGAGTCCAACATCAGCACCATCTGTTTCTTTCTGTTTACCCAAAACTAGATTCTGTAAAACCCTGTTTGAAGGGAGGGAAAGGAGGAAGGATATAATAGAGCTATATTCTAATCTCAAAAATGAAAAAAGGAATAAAGAATGGAGCAAAATAAAGGAAACTAGTATTAGAAATCACATGATTTTGTAGACATTTAAATTGAGCACCTCAACTCACTCTGTTTGGGGTATAATCTCTGCATAGATACAAAAAGGACTCCAGAAATAGGATCATCTTCATGTTTGCATAATCGCAGGCATATTCCTTGTCTTTGTTATCTAAGAGAGGATGGACACTACACTGTTGTTTAACCTCAAGAGAAAACAAATATTATATCCTCTACACGTTAGTGAAAATGTTCTACATTATGTACGAAACTGAGAAATGGGTATCAGGTAAGTGACATCATGAGAAATCAAAAAGGAAGTTCAAATCAACAGATATCTTTCTATATCTATATCTCCACGTCATGTAAACAAAAAAATCTTTTTCATATTGCTAGTATTTCTTAACTGTCGAGGACCGTCGCCCCAACATAGAAACTGATGTTTTTCCCCAAATGTGTCCCCGGAGACGC
>JAQHUG010000274.1:2105103-2118966 GCA_028555095.1 Dicrostonyx torquatus | reverse complement strand
CCCAACTGCATTCTAAATACTTACCTTTCTATGCAGAGGTAGGAATAGCTTTCACTTCTCATCAAAGAAGCTTCATTTGCAGTCTATGGACATCATTACAGAAATCTACAACTGGTAAAAATACAGAGATGATCTAACAGTCTGAGTCTGGATCCAACTAAAACATTTATAACATAACCACTGCATAAAATTAAAAGATCTTCATCCACCAAACTTGTACAACACCACCTGGTTACCTGCTGACTGCTTACCTACCCCAGTATTTGAGAAAAAAAAAACAAACAAACAAAACCCTGCAAGTCCCCTCCTCCCGGAATGCTAGGTAGTCAAGGATTGACACTATATACTTATCTAACTCAGCTCCTCTCCAATTATGAATCAGCCCAAAGTGAGGGGAAATGAGAATGTTCTAGTAGATTCTTAGCTCTATTTCTTTCTTCCCTCTACTCTCTTTGCAGTGGCCATCCTTAGAGGTGTGAAAAGTGCACTTGTATCGTTTATTTCTCCTGTATATTTTTCTCTTAACAGAAAATAAAAATAAAAAAGGATAGGAACAAAATATGTATTCTCTATTCAGTAAAGAGAGCTCCCTAAATTGTCAGCTGGGCTAACCATCTAGGTATTGATAAAGAAATTTAGGAACCTTTTCTCAGGATGATGTGCCAAGCTATAAAGCACACTGTATCTCAGTGCCAGGACATTTCAGGCAATATGAAAAGTTAAAGGTTCTCGGAATACCTGTGTGTGCTTCCTCTCTTATTGTTCATAACTTCCTGTACTACTTCCTACTATCTACCATAATAACCCTGTCTACCTCCTGCTGGAAGGAAATGATTGTGTGCAGTAATTGTGCTAAAAATAATTCATCTTCAATATATAACTCTTTCTATAGTTAAAAAAAGCTATGTACTAAGAAAAGCAGCCAGAAGATAATAGTGGAGAAAAAAATGAAAATACCATGGGCAAAGGCTTAGCTCTGGATCTCCGTACGCCCAGCAGTTTACAAACTCCTTGGCAATTTCCCCTCCTCATCCTGCTTTCCCACTCCTCTTCTTCCTTTTCCTTCTGTTTTTTTTTAAAATGTTTTTTTTCTTTTCCTGTTTCTTTGATAAAAGGATACTTAAGGAGAAAAGGGTTTATTTTAGCTCTATTTTAGATTACAATCTGTTATGGCAGTGAGCCAAGGCAATGTGAGGTTGAACCATCTGGTCACATCGTACCCACCTGCGTCCAGAAAACAGGCAACAGTGAATGTAAACATCCCAGTGTTCAACCGATTTTCTTCACTCTTAACATTACCCAGAATGCCTGGCTTAGAGAATGAACCCACCTATAGTGAGCTAGTCTTCCTTCTTGGGTTAATGGAATGCAGATAATCTCCCACAGACAAGAGAAGAGGTCCTTCTCCAGGGCATTTATAGAGCTCATCAATCTTAAAGTTGCTGCTCATCATTCCACAGCTCCCTAACAAGCTTGTCTTCATTAGTACCATAGCTGTTCGCTCTGGACCTTTCCCTTCAAGGTTCAGCCAGCCTGCATGTTTGTGTCTCCAGTGGTACAGCACTGGTGCTGAAGTCTTAGATTCAGGGTCAACTTTTCCTACATTCTGAGGAAAGAGGGCTTTCGTATTCTATAGCTCCAGCTTAATGGCATCTCTCAAAGCACCAGCGTGACTGCAGCTTAACAGAGCAGCCCTTGTCGATCTCTCTGCATATATCAGTGGGAGAGAGATCAATGACCCCCACAAATAGACACTCCTTAATAAGCCATACCCCAACTGAAACAAAGTTTATTTTTCCTACCATGAGTGGGGTAGAGGAGGTGCAAAAGAGGGCTTGCTTGTATTACATGCCTGAAAGATTTCATGTGCTTGTTCAGTTTTAATCAAAAGATTTCTGTACAACCTCAAGACCTAGCCTTGGCCTCCAGCGCACACTGCTTACTGTGCCGTATTCTGTAAAATCAGTGAATGCTTGGGTGCACATGGGCAGAGCCGCTGACATTATAAAATGAGTAACAATGGCACTCCCGGGCCAGAGCATGCCCTTTGTTTAAGGCTAGATCAGAGTCATGTTGCACTTTATTTTCTTGCTCCATAAGATTACAAAAGTGGGATATTAGTTCCCTTGCCTATAATATATCAGCTCCATTTCAAAACATAACGACAGAAATTGGCTTGAGAATGGAGCATGTACAACGAGAGTACATGTCCCTCAGTAGCTCATGACATGATTGTTACATAGATCTCACACAGAAAACAGGACGATAAATCTTTTTATCTTACAAAATGGGCATGGTTATGAACTGAAAGCAAAATACAGGATAGAGAGGAAAAGAGAACTCGGCCATGTAGCAATATTCTGTTCTTTGATTCTCATGTATATGGAGATAGTCAGGGGTCAGCAATTGAACTCACTTGTTGATAATGGTATAGAGATTATTCTTGCCTTTGTTCAAAGTCAGACTTAGCTTTCCTTTCTTTGCCAAGTTCACTTGTCTCTTAATCTCACACTTGGGAAGACCAACTTTCTACACAAGCCAGTTGCTTACAATGTTCTGTCTTGAGCTTAATTTTAATCACAGAGCATTTTAGCTCAAAAAAGCAACAAAATTCTGATTTAAATATCATAAAAAATATATATGCTATTCAAATTAAATTATTGTAAGAACAGTAACACTATATTAAAATATAATCACCTTACTTCTTTTGGCTTCATGACAATGTTCATAAAGTGCTTAATATTCATGTAACACACTGCCTCACCCTGTAATGTCACTATATTTATGGAAAGAAATTGTAATCCTCTTTACTGGCTCAGGTTAATTCCAATAAAATATTAAATCCATTTTCTAATCTAAATGAGTTCATTAGGAGAGGCATGGTACTCAGAATACCAAGCTCTCTACAGAGTTCAGCTTCATTACATTCCCGCACTGTGCGTTTCCCTAGCTGTTGTACTACATTTATGAGGATTTATCTGTACTGTTCCAAAAACATTCATCCTAATTCTACTCCTTCTGTGCATGCTAATCATGAATATGTTAAGTGGAAATACTAAGCTTGTAGCCAGCCTCATCCCCAGATGGGTTCGAGTTATGATTACAGAAGCAAATTTGCCATAAGCACTCTTACAGCAGTGCCAGAAAGCCGGAAATGAAGGAATGAAGGTTTGGAGATGAGAGAGAGAGAAAGAGAGAGAGAGGGTAATGCCATGGATGTTAGAATTAAGAAAGAAGTTGGAGAGGTTGAGAAGTTGCTCTGTCTCAGAGGAGTTTCAGGAAATTATAAGTAGGTCTCTCTGAAGAAATGTAAAATAAATATGGAGATTAAATCATTAGTAGTAAATGTTTACAGTTTCTAAAAGTTCCAAAATTCTTAGAAAAATCGCACAGTATTCACTTCACAAAGCTTTACACCGTCTAAGCCTTTCATTTGAATAAAAAAATAATGGGGCTTTTGGGAAGGCAGACGAGAATATTCCTCAATGAAAGGTGAGGATAAATCGAACAATTGTTTGCCAGTGGAATTCTCAAATTGTGTTTAGACCTTAGCAGTTCTTTTCTTTATCTTGGAAGTAAAAGAAATAAATATGAGGAATCTTTTTTATATTATACATGGAATGAACTCCATCAAGAGTTATTCAATCACTTTCATTTTGTTAGCATCTTCAGTGAACCCTTAACAAGGCCATTTTAAGCAATATTTTAGAAATTTAGTTTAAAAATGCTTTCTGAGAGAAGTAGTAAGATACATGCCTAATTTTAGCAACAGAAAGAAAGTGGTGGGGACATGATGAAGCTATTCGGAATGCTGATTAATTTTAGGCAGATACAGTTCCTTTTTCATCTATATAAAATCTGTAAGAAATCGTCAGCCTTGAGTGAAAACCAGCCGCCACTGGTTGTCACTGTTGTACCACAAAACAGCATAAGCAGTTCCATTCTTTCAAAAGCCTGCCTTTTGAAAAGTGAGTTTGGGACGATATATTTTACTTACTGAATTATCATTAAGACAGAGCATGGCAACCTATGCCAGGACCCCATGGATTTTAGATGAGGATTCGACATTTTAATGTGGGAATCTGCCCCGAAATCAGTGCAATGTGACAGAATGGAAATGTAAAAGAAAGATTGGAATATACACTGTGACCAAACCCTGTGTTTTTAAATGACCATGTAAGATATTTGTTCATTAGAGAACACATTTTAAACTTGTGCTTTAAATATTATTCTTTGAGTGTGAAATATGTACATTTGATCCTTTCAAAGTTTAGAAACATTATTCAAACAAAGCGCTTCTAATGATTGCGCTCACACCATTTATAATCAGCAGATGAGTAGTCAGCCCTGACGTAATCTTCCCTTTTCCCCAAATCTGATTAAAACTAGCAAGACAAGAAATCAATGAGATCCTGAATATAAATTCCCCAAATATTCTGCTGTGTTTGAAATTAATTAAGTACGGTGATGCAGGAGCCTCAGATCAATAAACATCGACGATGTTAGTGTTAAAGGTGGTAAGAGTGGGCATGAAATCAGGCTGGTATTTGGAGATATAAGATGATTATCTACTCAATGAAATTAAAGGTTAGAATTAGACAAATCATGCAATAGGAAAATTCAGACAGAGGCCTTGAGAGTCTAGAACAATGACTATGCTCCCAAACACAATCTTTTAAACTTGAAAATGTGATCTACTTAAACAAACTAGTGGCATTAGTTCATATATGCTCTCACTAAACTAAAATACTTTTGAAATTGTCAGTTTGGATTTCTGGGTGTGGAGGGGGAGGCATTAATCTTCTCTAGTGATTGAAATTAGTGGTGGAAAACTAGGAGATCAACACAGTCACAGAAAGCTGAAAGCATTAGTGGCACTTTCATATGCCATTACAATCTCCTACGAAGCCGACACTAGCCATCATTCAATTCTCCAGGACAAAGAACTAGAGTGTTGCAAG
Organism: Dicrostonyx torquatus; assembly: GCA_028555095.1. Lineage (NCBI taxonomy): Eukaryota > Metazoa > Chordata > Mammalia > Rodentia > Cricetidae > Dicrostonyx > Dicrostonyx torquatus. Next base: position 2,114,005 of record JAQHUG010000274.1, on the reverse strand, counting down.
GTCATTCTTGATTTTGCTTTACTTAATTTCTACATTCATTTCCTTCCCTCTCTTCACCCCCTTTAACCTCGACCATAGTTATGATCTGGAAGCCATAAATCAAAAACACAGTGAAAAAAAAGATAATCAACGTAGTCCATAGAGTTAAATAATGAGTATTTGTCACACTTTTGGGAGAAATCTTTACAATTAAAATAGATGATGTTTAAAGTCACCATTTCAACTACACTTCCCCTGTAGAAACAGATTTTCATTAAGATGAAAGTATCTTAAATACATAATTTATGCCCTAATTTGGCAAATGAGAATGATGCAGGAGGCACTTCTCTCTAGGTGGAAAGGAATAGGACTCATGGTTAAATTGCAAGTTCCCCACGTGTTGTATTTAAAAAAACAAACAAACATAAAGGCTGGTGTTAAAGGAAGATAAAGAATTAGCACTGAAATACTGAAATGTCTGGAATACCATGGAAGATGACCAAGAGAGCAAGTAGTGGAGTAGTTGGTTTATAAGATAATGAAAGTAGACATATGGGAGGAAGCCCTGGGTATTTTTGTTGCTTCCCTAAGCCAAACAAGCACTTGTAGGGAACATTTTTAAAGTACTGGTGTCTTTTCATAGTGCCTTCCTTTAACAAAGCTTATGGTGACAAATTCAACTTTAAGGACATGTGAATTAGAGTCATTCATCTGAGATACCATCTGAAATACCATTTAAGACCCACGTCAATGAGAAAATAATTGCAGGTAGCCCTGATAGCTGTGGTAGATTTAACTCTCTGACATGCTGAAACCACAAGCTGTTCATGCATATGAGGAAAACATAGAGAAAATAGTTTATTAACAAGAAGCAAGACATTGGCAGGTTAATGAATAACAGTTATCAGACTGTCAAGATCAAAGTACAGGTCAGAGATGGACAGAAGGATTTTCAATCATCCTTACCTCTGTGATCAACATATCACGAGAACATGATCATCTATAGCATGTAGAAGGCAGACAACGGGGATGAAGGGTGGTAGTTGTCTATTTGATCAGTTCATGATGGCATAGTATTAATCCATGTCAGTGCAAATCACCCCTTTTCTGTCATGGCCCTATAAAAATGAGAGAAGACAGAATTATACATTTTCTCCTCTCTTGGAGGTCCTGCATACTTTGGAATTTCTCTCCTTGTCCCTTAATTTCTCACTTTTCCTCAATTCCTCTTGTCTGGGAAGATATTTATTAACATTTGCTTCTCTTTTGCACACCATTGTGAGTGTTATCATCATCCATCTGTTTTGGCATAAAATAAGGCATTTCCAACTATTGCATTTGGTGGGAATTTGATAATCACAGTGTCAGGCATCTTAGGGCTTTTGTCATGCACAAGTGGTCCATAAAATATTTTATTTTTCTCAAAAATAAAAAAAAAGAAATAAAAGGAGGGAAGGAGAGATGGAGGGAGGAAGAAGGAATGACAAAAAGAAAAGAAGAAGGAATGAGAGAAACAAAGAAAAGAAAGACAGAAAATATTTGCATAAATAAGAACAGCATAAATTGGTCTTGAAGAGAGTTTTGTCACTTGCCTAATTTTTGTTGTTTTCAAATATGGGTACAAAGTTGGGTGAATTCAGAACGTGAAGCAGAACCTGGAACATTATGTGATTATGAGCAAAGTGCAAAAGAAACTCTCAAGAAACTAAAAAGAAATGCAGAAAAAAGAGAGACAAGCACAGTGTCAGAACAATCAGAAGAACAACAGTTGTACCCCCATAATTAAACTACCTTAAATGCTGAATAATTGTGATGCATATTTATTTATACTTCCCACAGTGTGTGCTTTGAGAAAACAATTAAATGTGGAACGAAGAGGCATTCCATAATAAAAACTGTAAGGGAAATTACAATTCCTACACTTAAGTTTATACCATATGTTTTCTCCAGAGTCTTTTCAATACAGATCTTTAATATACTTGAATTTATTAGGGAATCCAAATTGTGGAAATCACTTGACCTGTTTCACTGAAAAAAAGGAGACAGTGTGTGACACTACCTGCTGTCACATTATGCCACTTTGCAAACAATAAAAATCAAAGAACACTGGGAACAATTCAAATAAACTGTTCAAAATAGAAGGTATCTATTTTCTTATGCATGGCATCATCACAAATTTATAATATAATGTCTTGTAAAAGATATGGAATATAAGTATTAATTAAAGAAAGAGACTTTTTGAAAATATGAGCAAGGTAGACAAAATGAAATTAAACAAACCAAAAATCTAAAATATTTTGTCCTATCGCATGTCTGGTATCCCTATCCCACCAGGTTCCTCAGAATATCTACTGTGTATCCTCAGATGGGGAATGAATGATGGGAGGAAAAGTCCTGCTCAAATTATTCCTATCCTCAGAATGCACAAGTTAATTTGATTTATAAAATAGCTCTTTATTTTATTAAGTAAATTAGAAAGCTAATCAATTAAATACAAAATGCATATTTTCCCACGTTTATACATGTATTATTTAACCAATTAAAGTAAATGCTTTTTATATTAAGTGATTTTCCACTTGGGGCTTGAATTAGTGTTTAATATCTGTCTACACTGCAGTGTCTCATGATTTGTATATCCTCAGAATGAGGTGCAAAGGGGATTAATAAATCTTAGTCCAAATGGAAAGAAAAGAAAAGTATAGGAGGTAGTGAGAAAGACACCCTGAGATTCAAAGCCATGGCCATTCAACACGCCCCCCTTTTCCAAAGTAAAGCTCACCACCAGCTTGTAGCCCTTCACAAAGCATCCTATGTGCCAGACAGGGAGGCACGGCTATTTGCCTGAGGTCTCTGCTACAACAGGAAACTGTACACATCACTGCTATCAGCAGAAAGCCCTTTCCTTCAGTTGCTCATTTCATTTTCTAGTAGTTGAAAATGCTGCTATGGTGGTGACCCAGTCTCAGTGTGATTGACAGCACTACTCCAGGTAAAGTGAGAGAGTAGAATAAGGAAGCAGGAGCTCACTCTAGGCAGGTGAGAAGCGAAGTCTTAGCTTGTTTGTAGTGACCCATTTTAGCCCTCTCTTAATTTATATATACACTAATTCAGGCACCCAGAACCTAATGCTGTGGCAACGTTCAAATGCATTGGCTGTGTTTCCTTCATAATTGGCACTGGGCATCGTGCTGACCTGCAGATGTAAGGTGACGTCTAATTGATAGAGCACACAGAACCCTCGAATAAGGAAGCATAGGAAGTTAGAGCCTTGGAAAGAAATCGATATAATGTTTTTTTCCTGCTGATGAAAAGTTCTGGCAGGTAGATAGTGTGATTTTGTCTAAAGATGAAGTAAAAGTTTTTATATTGTAAAATGAAACACATACAGTTCTTGTTTTGCTTGGTAATAAACGTTTTTCTCAGAAGATATCTGGAATTAAGAAATAATGCTTTATTTAATAATTGCTCAATAGAATTAGATGGATAGAAATAGAGTGAATTAAATAAATATAAAATTTCAATTTAAAGTAATTTTAAGGACTCTCAAATTCTCATTGTAATTTCTCTGACATAATGCTCATTTTTTGTATGTGTTTATTTGCTTGCATCAGGGGAGTGCATACATAGAGACACATGAACAAATGTAGAAAGGCATGCGCATATGCGGTCAGAGGACACCTGGTAGGACTCTGTTCCCCTCAAGGCTCCAACTCAGGTTATCAGACTTGGCAACAAGGGCCTCTAACCACTGAGTCATCTTGCTTGCTCTGATACAAAGCTTTAAGACAGACATTTTCTTTCTTTAGAAAAGAATGATACATAGATAACTCTAATATATGAAAGAGGTATTTCTTAGACTAAACCATAGAAAGTATAGATAATTAATACTATACAACTGAAGCTAGAGCCTACAGAGCTCTGGTTTGTGCATACAAACCATCATTTTTAACATTTGCAAATGCTTTCCACTTTCAAGAAGTCAATACATAGGAATCAAAACAGAATGCATAACTATGCAAAGAGAAAATCTAAAGAAGACAGAGCAAACTAAATCAAATGACGGAGTCACATTTAAAGCCACAGGGTCCATCTGGGATCTCCCTCCACTTGTCTGGTGTCTTTCTAGCAAACCAGACTGACCCGACTGGGATCTGGTCATCAAGAGAGATACAAGATCCTCCCAGGATCTTTGTGAGTCCCCAATATGTTGACTAAGCTATCATTCTCAGAGATTCTGAGGAAGACTATAAGTCATATCATATAAACGTCAGCCTGTTAATACTTCTTACCTTATTCTTATAGAAATTTTGCTTCAAGCTATTATCTCAAGAAACAATCACTAATTGTTTTTTATTAATAATAATTTATTATCACTCAGATAATAAAAGTATCTGAGTCATATGCCCCAAGAAACTGTCTATGTGCAATAAAATGCCAGTTATTTCATTAAGAAAATGTTTTTCTGTTTTGTAACATGGTCTTTTACAAAATAACCATCAATAAAAAAGGAAATGATTGTCATTGCTTTCTCTCTTCATCCATAGCATATATATATGCAAATTTAAATAAACTTTTTATTATCATGCTTAGTAGAATCAAGGAAAGCTTGTAATGCTGAATTCTGATAACTAAGTGGAAAAACAGTAGATTTTCTTTTATAAATTTATAAGTGATTAAACTATATTTTTTCTTTCTCATAAATGCATACCTTTCTATGGTGTATGCAAAGTTATCAATAAATGAGAGTCTATATTTCTAATTTTAAGTTAAAAAGCTTTGCAATAGTTCTATGAATTAAAATGTATAATTAAAAATATATGCCTTATACTTTCAACCATTAATCGTCTATTTTCTATCATTTATTGTGATGGTTATTCTATTTATTCTATTCTTATTTTATATTGTATGCTTCAAGGAATAATAACCATGAAAATTGTTGTTTGAGCTNTCTCTCTCTCTCTCTCTCTCTCTCTCTCTCTCTCTCTCTCTCTCTCTCTCTCTCTCTCCTCCTTCTACACACAGAAAAAGAGAAAGAGGAAAATACAAACCCCAAGATTCTGTCATTGCTCTTATCTCAACATTGCCAAATAAGACAAAGTTGAAATATCTGAGATTTTCTCCTTGGTGGAAATGGGTTTCAGCTTAGACGCATTTGACCTGGAGTGAGGTTATATTTCAGTCAGCCTACAGAACGGCATCTAGAGAGGCCCTGTCAGCAGAAGCTTAGCAGAAAAATGTGAGTGAAAGTTCAAGAGCCTGGTAGCTGAGAAAGCAAGAGGAGGGCAAATTGGCCTGAATATCAAAGCTAAAGTCTGTCAAAATGGCAAAAAGTCATTCCCAAACAAGGCCTCCTAGGAAGACATTAATTGAGGGAGCTCAAATAAGCATTGGCCTGTGTAACAGAAGGTCATCTTAAAAAGCACTGAAACCATTCCTTGGGACATAAGACCAAGACATTTTTTTTATTAGGGGTAAAGGGATAAGATTCATGGCCAGAAGGTGTTGGCATAATGTGACATAACTTCCCCAAACATCCTTAATGAAAATAACTAGTTCAGAAGCCAAGAACTTGAGGAAGATTCCAACAGAGTACTGAAGAAATATTTGAACTATATCATGTGAAGAAATTCTTGGATTTTATTCTGGGACAGCTAGACTGGATAGTTAACAGAAATCAAATATAGATTAATAGTGGAGTCGATAATGCCAGTCTTACATCTTAAAGACCAAAGAGATATTTAGAAGAAAGAAAATGTCTTTGAACTCAGTTTGGCAGGTTAACCAAGAGTTGGCCACATCTGTGACATCTCTCTACATTCACAAGATGGACCGGAAGCCATCACTGACCAATGCTACACAATTTTTCCCTTCAAATTGAGCAACCTGATCTATGATAGCTGCACATAAGCTTTGTCTGCTGGGCCACTTGGCAGCAATTTTCAGTCTATTTCTGTAAATTGAGCTCCACGGTGCCCTTTGAATGCTTCCCACTCTAGATTTCAGGGGCTCCCATGCCATTCAGTATGTAGGACTCTCGCCCTTAGCTGCCTTCCAACATAATCAGGCCTAGATAAATTGAGCAGCACACTTCATTTTTATTAGATGGGTAAAACTCCCTCCAGCAGAGCAAGTGGGAGTGCCTTTCAGGTTTAGTGGAAGAGAGAGGAAAATCGTCAAAAAGGGATGTGCTATGTGCTTCTGGGTTTGAACAGTTGGAGACTCAAACTGCCCCACTTTCAGGCCCAGAGTTTCTTTCATGATTCTTGGAGATTGTTTCAGGAAGTTCTTCAGGACCAAGTGAGCAGGGATTCTTGCTCTTTTCCTAGATTGTGTTTGCAAACTGACTGACTAGTGGCAATCAGAGGCTGCCTTCCAAGAAATACTGTATGGGGGCAGCTCGGGCATTCAATGTAGAAGCTACGCTACTGTCCCATCCCAGTGTTCCTTATGCTTTGTTAGTATCCTTGACAGAATGATTACAGGAGGCTGCTCCTGTTTTCTCTCTGTGCTTCTCATTACTTATTACAGATCCCAAATAATAGCACAAGTTGGTTGTATTTGACTATGAATAAGTACAAATGCTGACACTTGCCTCACCAATACACATTACAACATTCCGCTAAGGTGAGAGGGTTCTGTTTTTACCAAACACTTTAGACAGCATGTTTGGGAAAGCTCTCACAGAAGATCATAGGGAGGGTGTTATGTGTTCCTTACAAAACTTCCATTGAAAATAAAATGTCGGTTTTCTTGAGAATCCTCTCCCTGTTTCTTATGCTGGAAGTTTGACAATGACAATATGCTACTGTAATCCTAATTGACTTAAAAGCACCAACAAGGAAGTGAGCATTAATATCTATTTATTGTAACAATCGTTCTAGATTGGGAGGCAGACATTTGAGTCTCTTGATAATAAATTACTTAGAGTCACCAATGGACAGAAAATGGAGAATCACGTTTTTGGGAGACTGCTGAGTCCCAAGAAAGTGCAGTCAGATACATACTCACGACACAGATGACACTACCCATTGCCATTGCACTCTTCATTCCACCCAAGTGTAAATTTGATGCTTCCTTCAGAAGTACCTAGACCATATGTCACACCAGGTAATCCTAAGCCTTGCAAACACCATGCCCAAGCTTGGTGTGCTTCTCAACTATTGGGAGTTATTTGAAGACGGTCCGTGGATCATGTTGCCACCATCATATTCCTAAAACCAATTATTTTTTTCTTCTAAATACGCATAAACCATATTTTGCTGTTTTGCTAAAAACAACGGCGTTTAATTTTATTTTCTGTTATTTTGGAAATATTGCCTCATTGTAATGTTGCTTAACTTTTCTTGCCAGTTGTGTATGTAGGTCTACTTTATAGTTTCCAAAAGTTTGTGTTTTAGTCATTTCACCTATTTTCATTTAAAAGCATTCATTGTTACCAAGGATTACCTTATTCACCATCATTTTGCTTCTCATCACTTTATTTTCAAAATCTTTTATGTCTAAAACACCAGGACTACCTATGCTTGCTCTCTTTCTATGAACCTATACAAATTCTTTAATTCTCCTCAAGTAAATATGCAAAACGTTCAAAATAAAAGTTGTATGCTTCTAAATGAAGGTGTCTCAGCTCCCCTATCAGGCAGCTGTCTTTCCCTGTTCCACCTCTGTAGTTAGGTCCTTCTGTCCAGATGTTTGTCCACCTCCTATGTGTCAGCCAGCAATTTCTTATAACCCTGAAATCTTACCTTTATTATGTGTGCTTGCCTCTTACTACTTGACTCATATTTCTCAGAGCTTCAATATTATCAAAAATTCTCCCTTACACTTGTATGGAGTTCCTAGAAAGTTTGATGACATCCTTGAGATTGAAGAAAAGGCAAACATCATGTAGTATCCCATACAGTTAGGCAGGATAATTTTTGCCTAGTATTTCCAAAGTTCTCAGAGCCTTAAAGCCCAAGGAACTGAACTAGTCAGTGTGGATGGACGCCACTTACTCGTTTGACCTCTATGCTTAGCAGGATTTCTATTGTAGAAATCACTCTACTCAGAAACTCAGTTATCTTTTATAAGCTTAAGAATCAGCCTCTTTTTCTTTCTTTCCTTTTTTTCAAATTTTAATTTATGTATTATGTGGATTTTCTACATGTGTATCTATGCACTGCTTGTGTGCCTTGCTCCTGGTGCCCTGAAGAGGGTATTAGATCTCCTGAGACTGACAAACAAGAGGTTGAGATATTCCAACTGTGTGTTGGAAGACAACCTAGTGCTCTTAACTGCTCAATTGTCTTCCCAGTTCCCATCAACCTCCTTTTGTAAATCACCTGAAGAAGAGGCTCTATTCTTCTTGTCCCTTCTGAATCTAAATAGTGCAAATCTCCCTTCTTTATTATGACTCTGTGTGTTTGTGACTGTTTATGTGTGTAATGCTAAATATTAACCCTCAGGTGCTGTTAGTCAGAAAGCCAATTTTAATTTCCATTTGTTTTAATAAAGGAAAAAACAAAGAGAAGAAAATTAAAATTAAAGATAGCTTTCAAAATGTGAATGGAAAGAAATATATTGTGGAATAGAATGTAGTAAGAAGTGATAATGAAGGCAAATGTGGAGGCATAGATCTGGAAACCAAGCACTTGGTGTGGTAAAGGAGAAGAAACCTAAATTTGAGGGCAGGCTGGGTTATGTAGTGTCTAACAGGCTACCCTGGTCTACATCATAAAAGTCCGTTTCACAAAGAAGCTATGAAAAAAACCTCAAATTCTATATCCTAAGGAAGTGGGTCTGTTTATATAGAAAGAAACACATCGATATATCTAGAATTCATATTCTGGTACAAATGAAATATATAATGCCTAGAAATGTCAAATGAAAAATTTTCATGATTCTTAGGTTTATCAATTAATATATTTTGAAACTTATTTTT
>JAQHUG010000274.1:2073766-2094424 GCA_028555095.1 Dicrostonyx torquatus | reverse complement strand
GGACCTTGGTCTTGCCTCAAAGTGATGTGCCAGACTTTGTTGACTCACTTGGGAAGACTTACCCTCTCTGAGGAGTGGACAGGGTAGGGGGAAGATGGTGAAAGCAGAAGTAGGGGAGGGAATGGGAACTGTAATTGGCATGTAAAATGATAAAATATTGTTTTTAAAATATAAATAAGTAAAATTTAAAAAAGGTCAAAGTAGAGTAGTAACCAATGACTCTAAGTCTTCACCAACCACCTGTTTACTAATGAACTTTTACTACATTCTTCTAGATATTAGTAAGTATTCCTCAAAGAAACTGCAACAACTAGAGACAGATGTATAGCTAAGAGATGATAGGTGTCTTATGGGAATTGTACCGTGCAACCAGAGAGGTTGAAGTTCACTGGCTTTCTATTTGGAAACTGGAGAAGAAGGAAAGTCACTGGCAGAACTCAGCACAAACTCTTTACTCTTGTCTGAAGTCTAGTGAACTAGGAGTTCCATCACAATTGGATATCACAGTCAAGTACACACAACACATTCACCATCCCTTCAACTTTTCATTGTAGTTTGGCTCTCAATAGATTGAAATACACTTGGCTACAATGGCGAGAGTCATCATCTTAAGTGAGCCTTCCAATCAAATTATTCATCACTTTAGGAATAGTATTTCCAACTACACCTAGAAATATGTCACCAGCCATATGGGAAACTCAATCAGATCAACATATAAAGTTACTACTACATTAAGTGTATCTCCTTTTTCCTACAGTGGGATGCTGTTCAGGTCTCCTAATTTCATGACTTTCTCATCTGATTAAAGTCAGCTTTTAATAGGTATTTTTAGTTATTACTTTAGTTATTATTTTTAGCTAATAGTAAAAGAATATTATAGTATGTAAAATGTCCTTATGGTCCAGACTAAAGAGTGGCAGGATGAGACAGAGTAAACACAAGCCTCAGTTGAGAATCATCATGGAAGTATTAACTGTTTCTGATCACCTCAAATGATGGGGATGAGAAAATTAAATTCTATATGATCCAACTATTCTCGGTGCTGAATAAAAAGATATTTATATAAATACAAACATATAAATATACATATATAAATATAGTGTATTTACATAAAGTAAATATATAGTATTATAAAAGTATTATATAGATAAACCCTATATATATATATATATATACAATTATCAAACTATCTCACTTCACTCCAAAATATTTACAGTTATTACTCATCACTTTAAAAATTACAAATGAAAATGAATTCATGTTCTTATTGATAGTCACACTTCAAAAATCTGAGGCCATGTTAATCCTCTCAGTGTAAATACCATATGTATAACTGTCACTGCAAGAAGAGTAAGTAGATATTTAAATTTTCAGTATCATTATCTTCAGGATCTGTCTGGTTTGGGCAGTAACCAGAATAGTAAATTAAATAGAGGCAGGATAGCGACCCAATGTCTGCATTATTTCACACATTCAAAAATATCACTAGTACATTTTATGCATAATCATTGTTTCATGAATTATTTCTAATTCTTTATTTCAAAATTCCAGCCACAGGGAAGAATTTATTCACATAGAAACAGGAGCTTAAAGTAATTTTTCTACTCAATGGATATTCAAAAAAATGGCAAGCTCCAGACCCAGCAAGAGACCCTGTCACAAGAGATAAAAACAGAGTGATAGAGGACACCTTGAATCTTCTTCTAGCTTATATGTGTAGGCAAACACTCTAGCACATATGTGTATATATTTATATACACATATTATTTATATATGGTCAAAACCAAATTTGGACTTTAATTTCTAATGTATCGAATTACTAAGAGGTAACAAATATAGGAAAAGAGGAACATTGATGTGTTTGTTTTCCCTCAGATATCCATTAGAAATGTTCATTACATGTTAAAACGTAAGCAATGTAAAGAAAGTTTTTGATTCTATACAGTATGATTTTCTATTTTACCATGCTTTCCTCTAATGTTTATAATGACAAATAGGTTGTCATCATGATTCATCAGAGAAACACTTCATAAAACCACATGAAGACTAATACTATGATAATGTGTCTATTACATGCTACCTTGAGGGGAAAATCCATAAGTATTAAAGCAGTCATTTTGTATTATAAAGCTTTTTAGAATATAAAATAGCAGAGAGAGAAAGTTAAAACCTTTACATATTGTACAGTCAAGTTTTGGGATGTAGTTTGTATCTATAATCTATTGGATTAAGAATGATGTAAAATATATTGTAATAGTATCCAATAGTACTTGAATTTGTGAAAGGGCAAATTTTATATTTATAAATGAACATTTTAGAGTATGCATGTGTTTGAGTGTATGGAATGGCTTATGAGACACCCATCTATCTCATGGCTTGTACTTATGTTAGAGAGAGTGTAGCAAATCAGAGCAACCATGGTTTGGTTGGAGACTGTTCAGGACCCTCAACTTCCTGGTTTTGCATATGAAATATGAGTGCCCCTGTCCAAGAAGAAAACTATTTTCCACAGACGAGAACTCTTTCTCTACCATCATTTGGTCTAGGTCATTAGCAACCTTATAGGAAGAAACATCTTTAGGAAAAATTATGGAAATAATATAATGTCTTTTAAATGTTCCTTTATGTCAGTATTTGAATCCTAACAGCGACAGAAGAATATGCTGCAGCAGTGGCGGTAGGAGCGGCGTTGAACAACGCTGTTTTATATGCGGTGATGATGCATTACAGAAGAAGCCAAAATGAGTCAGACGTGAGCGTATCAAGTCCATTCCCCTCGTTTTGATTCACGGGTTTTTGCAAAAAAATCACAAGCCAGTCTTTGTGGCAAGCTTCAGAAAACTTGCACAGCTCTGATAAGAAAGGACATCGCTCATAAATATTCATTAAAAATTACCTTTTCTGGATCATGAATTTTTCAAGCAGACACTGATTTGACCTCTACAAGGCACAGAATTCAGCCTATAGTGGAGTGTCACCTATTTCTGACAAAAAAGGTGAAAAATTGGTTTTCGAAGCTAAGCAGCTACTTTGTACACTGCGTGAGGTCCAAGGTCAGTTACCTCTACGCTCTGCTCTCCGCACTGAGCATTAATATTCATTTGAATTACAATCTTTACATTCCAAAGTCCTGCGCATAGTTCTTTGAAAAATTGATTGTAAAAGCAGGCCAGGGTTTGCATTTTAACTAATTTGAAAGTAACTTCATCTAACTTCGATGTTCTTAAAAATGTATGAATTCAGTAATTTTCTGAAAAAAAAAAACAAGTCAATCCACCTGTTGTGAATTTATATTCCCTCTCATGAAGGATAAAAGCCATGTTTTTCCTGGTAATTGTCTGCAGAGTGGGTGCATGGATGGAGACGTCTTCATTTATGCTTCCAAGAGAGCTATTATTGGTATTTCATCTTCATATGGCTCTGCACATTCCAGACACACAAAAGGAGCATTGCATTCTTCGGGGATATGTTCTTTCCTTCAATTGTTATTTCTGTAATATCACAGGAGGGTACTTAGCATAAGCACCTGCAAAGTTTAAATAAAGTAACTAAGTAGAATATGGATTATGGTAGCTAATAGTGTTCGAGTTTAGTGTCTAAATCCTGTGTTTCACAGAACTTGTGTTAGGCTCTTGTTTAAAGTCTAGGCACATTGCATTTAAGGTTTAGAACTAAATTTGGATTATTTCAAAGAATAAAATGTTATCCAAAATAACCCCTTAACTTTGAAAACCTAAGCCATGACAATGTGACTGTGATTTACTTCTTTTCTGGTGTGGTTAAGCAACAGTAAGAAAATTCATATTCTTGCTTCACTAGTTTCAAAGATCAGTGCCTGAATTTTCTGGATGTATGATCTTGGATGTATTTTGGTCTTTCCATTTCTTGTTTTCTTATATAAAATGTGGGAGAACCTGATCTAAAATTTTTACGGAGTGCTTGGATTGTAGCAGGCCCTCATCAACTGTTTTCTTTCATTCATGTGACTCCCAAGTTTCTTTCCACAAAGACTAGAATGGGTTTCCAGAAGAAATACAGCATGTAAAATTGAGAGTTCTGTCCTTTTTCCTCTATGTGTAAGGTATGTTTAAGGGATGAACCAGAGGAACTAAAAAGTATTTCCAAGAAAGTATTTGGATGAAGAGCCCTGGTTCTTCTGCTTGCTTAACTTGTTACTCAATTCAATGACACTAACTTCCTGGGCATTATCTTAATTAACAAATGACAGCTCAGTTACATCAACACTTTTTGGGTTTTAATGTTTTCAGTGCCATTACTTGGCCTTGGTGACCTTTCTTCTCCAGGTTTGTCCTTGAATACAAATCCATTCAGCCTTCCTTACTCATCGACCCAGAGTGCCATAGGTAGCAAATGGCCTGGACTGCCTTCCTTAGCCATCTAAACATAATGCCACAGGGAGCGAATGGCCTGTACTGCCCTTTGTATGGACCAAGGTGACTAGGAAATTTCCCCCTCTTTCCACTACCAGTTCAAAGACACACTACAACTACGAAAAATTTCATAAAAAACCTCATTATGTGAAATTTAACTAAAATTAAATTTCACTCACAAAATGACCATTTTTAGAGCATCTTATATACTATTTTTTGAAATAACAGGATTATTTTTGCTAAAATTTATATTTAATTTTGTATCAAGTATTTTATCTGACAATTTTACCATAAACTTCAAATCCATCGAAATCTTTTTTTAAATTGATTTTATTGAGCTATACAATTTTCTCTGCTCTCCTCCTTTCCTCTCCCCTCCCTTTCAACCGTCTCCCATGGTCCCCATGCTCCCAATTTACTCAGGAGATTTTGTCCTTTTCTACTTCCCATTGTCGATTACATCCATGTATTCTCTCTTAGGGTCCTCTTTGTTGTCTATGTTTCTGGGATTGTGAATTGTAGGCTGGTTTTCTTTGCTTTATATCTAAAATCCATTTATGAGTGAATACATGGAATAATTGTCTTTTGGGTTACCTCACTTAAATATGATGTTTTCTAGATCAATCTGTTTGCCTGAAAATTTCAGGGTGTCATTTTTTCTGCTGTACAGTATTCCATTTTTGTAATTGTACCACATTTTCCTTATCCATTCTTTGGTCAAGCTGCATTTAGGTTGTTTCCAGGTTCTGGCTATGACAAACAATGCTGTTATGAACATTGTTTAGCACATGTCCTTATGGCATAATTGAGTATTATTTGGATATATACCCAAAAGTGGTATTGCTGGGTCTTGAGGAAGGTTTCTTCCATATTTTCTGGGAAATCGCCATACTGATATCAAAAGGGGCTGTACCAATTTGCACTCCCATTAGCAATGCAGAAGTGTTCCCTTTACTCCACATCTTCTCCAGCATAGGATGTCATCAGTGTTTTTGATCTTGGCTATTCTTATAGCTGTAAGATGGAATCTCAGAGTTGTTTTGATTTGCATTTCTCTCAAGTCCATCAAAATCTTACCTTGTGTAAATAATATAATTTATTTTTAACTTCTGCTTATTATACTCTTCATTCTTTTAAAATAACAAGACTAGTCCCTAGTGGTTTCTACTTTCTTTGTACATTTCAGAATAATGTCATTAATTGAAACCACTAGATACATCTGCCCTGCTTTTATTTCATATAGAGTCACATGCTGCTTGAGGGATCGGACTCTAAAATCACCAGCTTAAATATACTCCCTGACAGTCAAAAACACCTTAAAGATTTATTAGGATGTCACATGGAGGCCCTCACCCACTTTCTCAGGCTACATTATGTTCTCTTTGTCTTCAGGCATCAGAAAACACAGCTATTTTTTGTCAGTGTTCCTGTTGCTGTTTTGGGGCACTACATAAAATAAGTAGCTTGCTGTTGCAACCATGTTGTATAAAAACTGTGTTACTGTTCATCTGAGTACTATACAATATTTATGTAGGGAATGGAGGTTCGTTTCAGCAGTTAAGGATGTTTATTATATTTCCATAAGAAGTGTCTTGTTCCCACTGTCCAAGTTAGCTCATAATTACCTGTATTTCCAGTTACAAAATGCCACCTAAGTGGTTTTCACATATTTTCACACACAATATTTAAAAAATGAATCTTTAAAATATTTGTACAATATCTATATATTATTGTACATATTCTTTTGTCTTGAATATTTTCTATAAATTCACATTTCTAAAATAAGTATTAAAAATGAAAAAAGGAAGAAAGAAAAATGAAAGGCACGGGAGGAAGAAAAGAGGGAAGTAAACAGGAAATGGACAGAGGGAGGCAGGCGAGGGAGAGAGTCGCAGAAGTGATCCAGCAGGAAGAAAAGGAGGGAGAGGTTTAAGAACTACAATATTGCAGAATCCCTATTTTCTCTCAGCCATTAGTGACCACATATATCTCCTGATTTTATAAAAATGATAGTTTCTATAGAAATATGTTAAAGTAAAAATCAATACATACCCAAAACATAATATTTTTATGGAGGATAGTTACTTATAAAATCTTAGATGTGGGAAGACAAAAATGGAACATGCTACAACAAAAGAAATAGCATATTTTCAGGAAAAACATCCTGCTGATTTAAGAACTACCTCACTTTTTCCCTCATTAAGACAAAGAGAGTAAATTATAAGACTCCAAATATACTTTGATCAACTTGTGCCATAACACAGTCCTGAGAGACTGGTTTTCCTTCTCCCATGGGGCATCACCATAGGGGAATTGGTTACATCAACCTGTAAACACAGAGAAAACTGATTTTCGCAAATGCTAAAAGTCCATTTTTAATATTGAAAATAATATTTTACCATGATAAACTTCTGGTATTCTTTGACTTTTACATGACACTTAAAATTAGTTTCTGACAAAAAATAAGTCTGCCTCTTCATGGACTAGTGGATTGAGCTGATGTATTTGGTGTGAAAAGCAAACCCAGAAGCAGAGACTTTATTGTGTTTTACATTTGATTGTTTATGCATGACAATGCATTTAAGCTGACTTTCAGCAAGCCAGTTGCCAGAGATTCAAAGCCTGGGAAATGGCACATTCTTTCACAAAATAAAGAATAGACAGGCACCCACACCAGCTTACAAGTTTTTTTTTTTTTTTATGAACAAGAGAATTGCTTTTTGCCCATTTCAAACAGACCCTAAATGTTCCCAGCACAGCACGAGAGAGTACAGGAAGCAGAAAGCTTAATATTCCAGCCCAGATCACTGGAAATAACCACCAACAGAACTCACTAAAATGACAGAGCAGTGTGCTGTACAGAAACACGATTTGTCTGCTTTACATGGAGAATAATGGTTTTAAGTTTAGAGTAGAACGAAAGGGCTCAATTACTATTCATGGATTCTGAATTGTTTTACTTTGCAAACTCCTTTAGCATGAAATGTTCATCACAATCAATGCATGAAAGTATAGGAAAAATAAACACTCAATTTCCCATATTTATAAAGGACTCCTTCAATTTAGATCACTAGGAAAAATATGTCGCCAATTTATATGAGTCTACTTTAGGCAATATAACTAGACATTTTTAAATAATAGCGATGGAGTAGACAGTGAAGGATAGAGATTTTGTATGTGTGTGTGTGTGTATGCAATACATACACTACCCGGTTTTAATTTCTTAAAAATAATATTAGTAATATAAAGTGTTGTCTTTTATTCAGAATACTTTATAAATAAGCAACTAATGATTTTGTTTTATTTTTTAAAACTATACAACTCTTGTATGTTTATTAAAGCCTAGTGAACTAAAACTAAGACTTTTTTTTACTGAATCAACAGTTTTATGAGGACAACAATGTAATTATAAATTGACCAACATATCACTTCCTTAACTATCCTCATTTCCAAAAATAGCATCCAATTAGTAGATTTCACTAAACAGAACTCCTGAGCTATAAAAGAGGTAATCAGTAGAAGAAGAGTTGGTAATGGTTTAGTAATTAAGGCTAAATGATTTCTTTTTTTCCGTTTTGCTTTTATACTATGTATCTCACATAATGTTTTCAGTTTTCTTCTTTAAAATTATGCAATCAAAGGTGGGTGACCTTCATGACAGTTTGTGCGAACTGGATCAGTTTTGATTGTATCTCTATCCAGTATCTCTATCCACCCATCTTTTCTTGATCATTGTGTAATCCAGGAAACAAAGGTTATCCCTTATATACTGGATCCCTTATATACTGACTTGTTAGGGAAATATTTGCTTTTATATTGACACTGGCAAATTTTTATATGGATTTTTACATATTGTAATTGCATTTTATTTGCCATATAAAAAATGTCAAATCCTAAATCCAAGCAAAACATTATCTATATTTTTTTCATTATGTAGGAGAATGGTAAAGTCCTGAATGCACTGTGAAAGCCTTAGTTAACCAGCTCCTTCTGTTTGCATATTCAATCCCTCAATGCAACATATGCATAATTTTATCATCATTGTGTGCCATCTGGAGTATCCTAATTGAACTGCAGTTTGAAAATGAGGGTTAAGAGATAATTTGGTTGCATACATTTAGAACTGAAATGTCTCTCATGGAGCAGAACAGAGTTATTTAAAAACAGAACTATGACTAAAAGATGAAAATATATTCCATAAACTGAAGCATACCACAGAAGACAATTACAAGTCTCCATGCTTTCTCACTTCCAGCTTAAAATTTTAACAACAGTAGTCTAAAGAAATTGTTGTAAAATCTTTAATACCTAGCACTTAAGGCAACAATTATTAATATAAGTATTTCTCATGCCAACACAAACTTTCTTCACCAAAGGTTAATTATCAACTAACAATATCGGGTAAACAGCTACTTACTATTTCTCTACGCAGTCACTCAGGTGTGTTGTAAAGCTTGCAAAAGTTTATCTAATTTGAGTATTCTACTTGAGTTCAATTGCTCTTGAAGCCTTCAAGAGCCATTTTGAAGTCTGATAGTCTTTCCATTCCAGAATTTAACATACAGTTACCACAGTGAGATGCCAAGTGAAGAACTTCATAAAACCAATTTTGAATCAGGCTTACCTCTTTTATATTTATCTTTTAAAATCTAATATTACGTACCTTTTAAAACATTTTCTTCCAGATTTTTAAAAATATCACTAAAATAGTCAATCCACAACATTTTGATGGGCAACCATAGTTCAAGTCAAAAGTATAGATATTAAAATGAATTTCTGTAATTTAGACTTGTTAAAGGATTAGTTATTTTCAAAAAGCACACATACTTTAAAACTGTGCCCAACTACAAAGCACATGAATATTCTTTACGTGTGTTGGGGAATAACTTTTAAAGCAAACTTTTTTCAAGTTAAGAGTTTTTCAGATTTCCAGAAGTAATTCCATGTTACCTAAGGGACATCTATTGCCTTATTTCCCAGCAGCACTTTCTGCTTACTTTTTTTTTTTCTGCATGAACTGAAGGCAACTTTAAGCTGGCTCCTTCAGAGCTGGAAAGTTCTTCCTCTCTTCAGTTTGTTCTGTGCTCAGGGCTTTCTGGCATTTTCTGATAATATTGTGATTTATTTCCTCAGCTCACAGAACCTATATCAAGACAGGATCGTCAAGAGTTTGAACTGTGAGTTAAGACGAGCACACATTATTAGACAGCCAGAGCAGGCTAAGGCAGTGAGAGCGGCAGTTCACACTACATTTCTCCCCTTTTTTTACCCAAAAGAGCAGAGAAGTGCAAGCATCTAATCTACTACTATCCCGTCACAGAACATGACATTCTAATTCAGTCAAGAGGGACTCAGAATAAACTCGAAATCACATTGAAAGCCTCTCTGGTATGACAATTGATTGCATCTCCTAACCTTTCTGCATCTGTGGCACCATCTGGAGCATTTAGTACTTACATTATGGTACACAAAGAACAGGTAACAGCCTATGCACCCAAATCCAGACAGCCCTTCCATTATATGACTGAAGCAACGATATCGAGGATGAAGAAAATGGTAGTCCATATCATCTGGACTTCATAAAAGATGTTATTACAATGGAAACTGAACATATGGTCAACAAATAATATTTTGTAGAACATCCAATGCAGGTTTTAATTTTTTTAATTTTAAATTTTCCTTTCAGTCTTAGGAAATTAGTCATAACATAGAAAACACAGAGAATAAATCGGAAAAGGAACTATTATCCTAAAAGTTTAATGTGCTTGATTCTTCACTAAATCTTAAACGGTTAGAATGATTGTCCTGTGTTAGCATGAAACTGTTTTTAACTTGAAATGCTAAGTAACTCTATCAAGGTAACATAATCAATTACAGATCTAAGATAAAATTAAAGTTAATTCTTAAATTGATCATTTTACCTACTTCATCATTAAATTTAATTGAGTTTCATATTAATTTATCATCCTGACACATTTATTAAATATTATACAACATGTTGTTTTGACCTCTGTCAACTGAGTTATTCATATCAGAATAACTATGATGTGTTGAAAAGAATAAATTATTTTCATAGCAAGCATTTAGGATTTAATGGGAAGTCAGATAATATTTTTATATAGTATAAAATCTCTACTGGACATTGGGGAACATTGGGCAGTAGCCCTAGCCTCTACCTAGTCGATGCCAATAACAATATCTCTCCCAAGTGATGACAAATAGCTGCAAATTGTTTTAGAAATTGGCCACCCCTTTTTTCCCCTAAATTAGCGCAGTTGACATTACAGTTTTTGACAGCACCATTCTAATATTCTCACATTTTTTAGTAACTTCTTTGAAGAATGTAAAAGCAAATTCATGGAAATGTAAGGAAACACAAAACCTACAGCCTCTGTGATCTGTTAAAATCCTTAGCAAGTAAGTTGGACAGTAGACTGTCACACACTTAACTGCTGTGGCAACTTTAAAGGTTCAAGTGTTTGTTGGATATACAATTTCACAGACACTTCTCTCTCCCAAATTCATTCATAAGATTTCAATAAGGAAAGAGGCAATGATAGATTAAAAAAAAATGAATGAGTCAAAAATTACACCAATTATAGGACAGCAATGATGTCTAGTGTGGAAAGGACTTCGCCTATGTTCTCAGTATTATCAATGTGTATGAATTATTAATATTGTAACAACATAGAAATAAAAGGTTATTTGTACATTTTTTATATTAAGAACAGGGTGCACTAAGTTTCCTCTGCCTCATTAATTCCATACCATATTACATAATGCTATACTAAGCTTTTGAGAACCATGAAACATTTTAAGAACATGTACATTTTAACTCATTTGTGTCTGTGAAAATATGGGGTTTTTTAAGCAATAGGAACCCCCTAAATCTTTCTCCTTGACATCTGTTCCACTACCCCATTATAGTGTTCTTTGTTGGTAGAAATCTATCTCAGGAATAGCAAATCAATGAGACTCAACAGCACACTTAACTCCCATAGTACTGAAGACACGGCTTCTTCAGGAGTGATCTCCAGCTACTGTCTAAGCAGGTCTCTGAAGCTTGGCCATTCTAGCCCTCCTTATGCACCCAAGTTGTCAGAGAACTGAGTCCCAGGCCCGCAAGCAGGAGCTGTTAGAAAGAGGTCATTGTGGCATTGCAGGGGTTGTGAGAGCGGCTGGCACAAGCCTACTGTTTAACCATTGCAACCTGACATGCGTGGTGTCCCCAAATGACGGAAGAAGTATATATAAATTCTATATTCAAGCTCTTTCCCCCTTGTCAGGCTTATTTCTGAGTCACTTATTTAGTTGTCATCTTTATTCATGGCAAGATGTTCAATCTTGACAATTCGTTGCTTGTCAGCATCCAAAGAGAACACCACTGCTTAAATACGGAGAGAGTTCCATTTTCAACAGTGAAGTAAACGACAGCATTTTTAAACTCATCAGTGAATGAAGGAGGTTTACCTGCTGCTTCTCCAAAGTGCATTTACTAAGGATTATGAAATCAGAATATTGTATGATCCATGAGCCCTTATCAGGGGAAAAAGAATTAATGAATCATCTCTTTCAAAACTTGGCCTCAGAAGCCTCAGATATGGGTTATTTATGAAATCCCATGCTGCTGCATCTGGCTGACAGGCCAAGGCAGGCTCCTGAGTACAATCATCAATTTCAAGGACATGGCACAAGTGTGCTTGGGTGAGTGACCGCTTTGCCCTTCCCTATACCCATTCCTGTAATTGCTTTGCTGGCTGGCATAGGAAAGAATCTGGCTTATTTGGCCCCTGTCTCTTCTAGTCAAATAGAGGGCTTCCTTTCAAACAAGTGACACATTTGTTGGCTCTTTAATATAAAGTGCACATTTGTATTGCTGTTGCAAGAAGACAACACCTGAGAAGGAAACACGATATTATTTCCTAGGCCAAGCACCGTGATTTTTCTATCTATCTGGGGGAAAAGTCCACAGAGACTAAATAAAAGTGGCTAGCAGAATATAAAGAACTGTGTGAGTAAAATGGACTGTGTGATTGATCATCTTCTGCAAAAAATGCTGTCTGAGAAAGCAACGACAGGGGTACTGACCCCAGGGTGTCATTCAATTCCTCCTGCTTTTCTCATAGGTAGGCTACAAGTACTCTAGTGTAATCTTTGCTATTTTTTCCCTACTAGTTGTTTTCCTTCCTGAAACTCCATTGAGATGCAGTGGGAGGGCAGGAAGCATGATGATAAGGAGAAGAAGGTAGCAGGGAAAGAGGAGCAGGAGAAAAAATAGAAACAGTATTCTTCCATTTTCTCTTTCTCTGCTAAGCTTAAGTAGTAACCAGGAAAGACAGAGACCATGGATACATTTAAACATAAAGGTAAGGACTTTCATTCTTGCTAAGTGCCAAGTTTAACCTAATAGATATGTTTTTCCCCTTACATCAAATGTTTGGGCTCAGTCTTTTCTCTCTACACCACCACCACACATCCCCTGGATACTTTGTATCCAAATTGTAAACACTGTCCATCTTCATCATTCTTCTTTTGAAAGGTAGTTTTTAGAGAAGTTTTTTTTTCTTACTTTCCTTTTGTATATTGGAAAAGGCTAGGCTACATAAAATTTTGGTTGTGTCTGCCATAATAGTTCTGCAACATCATAGATATGTGGTCAGGTTCATAATGATATGTAAGCAGACGATCAGATATATGTTCCAATAAAAGTTATTCATAAGGAATATATGGATGATTTAGTCTTATTTATGCTAAGCCCTCAAAAATCTTTTCCTTTATTCTACGATTTCCTATTCTGACTCTTCTCTTCAACAGACTAAAATTCATCTTTGACCTAATGTCACAGTGATTGGCAAACCTCTTTCAATAAATGCTCCACCAAAATCCTACTTCTATCTGAGTTCTGTGTTTTAATATTGGCATCACCACCACTTCTGCCTCCGAGGCCAATGACTTGGAAATTATCTCTAAGTACTACTTTTCTTTCTTAAGCTACTATAATGCATATCACATTTGCTGCTAAATATATCCTCACACTTCTTCCCATATAATGAATTCACACCTGCTACTTTAATTCAGATCATCCACTTTAGCCTTCTTTCATTCAATTACAAGTGTGCTTTGGCAACACATAACTATGATCACGTTCAGAACCATGGAAGATGTTGGGACTCCACAGATATGAAACATTAATCTAACCAGGTACAGAGAAAGCTTTTCCTACATTTCCCCAGGTAGAGATCCCAGCAATGGGACACAGTATGTCACATGATGGCTCACTCCTCCAGAATGATGTAGTTGAAGATTAGCATTCACTCACCTTTTCATAAAATTTGCATTCTTTGATGTTGTTTCAGCCATCTGTCACAATAGGTCAACACACCACTCACTCTGATTTCTTTAACCCACTTGCAAACGTTATTAGGGTCCCCCACACAACATTCAACTCATTCACCCACACTTCTCTTTACTGTGGGAATAGGCTGGCTGTAAGTTTGCTATCATTTTCACCAAGAACACAAGTACATTGTTAGAAAAGTATGTCCAGGCTACTGAATCTCCTTTATTTGCTCACATTAAAATATCTGAGGATTGTAGTCCTTCAAGTGTATCCTTAACAATTGCAGGAAAGAGAATAGATTTATATATCAGCTCTTCATCCTCTTATTGAAATTTCCTTCAAAATATGATTTAATCCAGGTGGTGATGGCGCATGCCTTTAATCCCAGCACTTAGAAGGCAGAAGCATGTGGATCTCAGTGAGTTTGAGGCCAACCTGGTCTACAAAAGGAGTTCCAGGTCAGCTAGGACTGTTACACAGAGAAACCTTGTCTCAAAAAATCCAAGAAAATAAAGAAAAATAAAAATAACAAAATGTGAAATCATCAATATGCAGAACTATCTAGCAGCAGGATAAAGCCAGTTGCTCACCAAGGTAACTTACTTGACTTCTATCTTTCATGGATGCTGTGACGAAAGTTAATTATCGTGTGGCATCTTAGCTGGATCATGGCTCCCAGACAGTTTATCAAATATTATTCTGGATGTTGATTTCAAAGTATTATTTTTCAGGTGAGATTAATATTTTAACCAGGCAGATTAAAGTAGGTTAATCACCAGCAAGTGGGTGGGCCCCATTAAAGAATA
Source organism: Dicrostonyx torquatus (assembly GCA_028555095.1). Lineage (NCBI taxonomy): Eukaryota > Metazoa > Chordata > Mammalia > Rodentia > Cricetidae > Dicrostonyx > Dicrostonyx torquatus. Next base: position 2,079,887 of record JAQHUG010000274.1, on the reverse strand, counting down.
CTGAGCTTCTGTGAAAGAAATATAGTAGCCTGACTTCAGGATCAAGGTGCTGTATTAATTCTTTTCTAAACTTTCAGCCTGCAGCTTGTGAACCTGTAGCACCCCAAAGTCTTTGACCCAATTTCTTTAAACAAATCTGTTTCCATAATGTTATACTTACAGATTGGTGTGGTTGTGTTTCTCTGGAATGCTCACTGGTACAGCATCCTTTTACTCTTTTATTCTCTAGCTGTGTCTTCTCATGCTCCAAAAGCAATCTTGTGGGAATCAATTCTGAAAATTTTCTACTGAGGAGAATGGGCACTACAGGCTGAGTTTAAAGAGGGGCAAAAAGTTAAGCCATGTTCATGTTGACAAGGATTATTTTGCTGAATATCAACTCAGAACAAGCAGTCGGGCCTGAATGTATGGCTGCATTTTAGATGGATCTACATACAGGTCCTGGACACCTGGCCACTCAGACCACTGTCTTTGAATATCCAATCCCTAGCTTGCCTGCTTCCTTCCTCATTTCATATAACCTAGGAGATGATGCTCATTAGTTAGCACCAGTTTGACGTATCTCAACATGTTGGGGAATATTATTTCCAGGTATGTGACTTTTGTTTACCCTGCATTTGTTTAACTCTGTAAAGCTGTGTTACTGTGCCTGTCAAGCACCTGATGGTCCTAATAAAGAGCTGAATGACCACTATCAAGGCAGGAGCAAGTATAGCTGGGGCTAGTAGACAGAAAGTATAAATAAAAGGATGAATCTATGAGGAGGAGAATGAGGAGAAAGAGAACAGGGAGAGGAGGAAATCGGGGGCCAGCCACGCAGTCACACAGCCAGCCACACAGTAAAAAGGAAAGTAAGAGATACAGAATAAAGAAAGGTAAAAGCCCAAAGGCAAAACATAGTGAGGATAATTTAAGAAAAACTGGCAAGAAACAAGCCATGCTAAGGCGAGGCATTCATAAGAATAAGCCTCTGTGTGTGATTTATTTGAGGGTGGCAGGCCCCCTCAAAAGGCAAGAGTAAAATATCACACAACACAACCTCCTTGAGACAGTTTCAGAATGCACAAACACATTTAATTTCTTTCTTTAAAAACATATAATTATTACATTTACTTAATGAGCTTACATGCATGTAGCATGGTGTTTTATGGAGGCCAGAAGATAACTAACTGGAAGGAATCCATTATTTACTTACCACCCAGACCACTGGAATTGGCACCATATACCCTTATAGCCAAGTCAACCCACTGTTCCTTTCTGTATTATTATGGTTATTAATTTTAAAATTATTTTATAATATTAGTGTTGTAATTGTCGAGATAGTGTCTTGCACAGATCAGGGTAATCTTGATCTGTCTGTAGAAGATGACCTTTACTTTCTGATGTTCCTTCCTTGTCCTCCAGAATACTGGGATTACAACTTTGTGTTACCATGCCTGGTTGTGACTCAATTTGTGGATCATTAAGGCAAAAATTCTTCAAAGTTCAGTGTCCTAATACATCTGTATAAATTGAACTAAAGGTGTTTTTAATTTGTGTTTTTTGAGGTGAGGTGTTTCTATAAAGCTGAGGCTGGCTTTGAGCTCACAATATGCCTATTAAAGCTCCCTAAGAATAGGTATGTACCAATATTTTTAAAAGAAAATACGTGTGTAGACTATGATTTCAGAAAGATGAGGTAGTAACAGAATCTCTCTTTAATAGAATCAATCTTATATATTTATCAAAAATTGACTGAAAGATATTCTTAAAAGTCTTGGTATATAAATTGTTGGTAAATGTCATCTATTATTGATAACTATGTATTTTGCAAAAAGTATCCTAAATTGTTTTCAATTTTATTTGAACATTAGCTTAATTTGTAATGAGTAGTCATTTCAAAGGTTTTGTTTTCCTGATTTAGTGATACAGCTGAGGTTCCTCTTAAGTGCATCAATATCTTTTTAATAATTGCACTATATAAAATATGTTGGAAGAAGGGCTGCCTGTTGGTTCCTGGCCACTTAGCCCTGAAATAATCACATAGAAACTATATTAGTTAAATCACTGCTTGGCCCATTAGCTCTAGCTTCTTATTGCCTAATTCTTACATATGAATTTAAACCCATATCTATTAACCTGTGCATTGCCATGCAGCTGTGACTAACTTGCTAAAGTTACAGCGTTTCTGGTGGGGCTACATGGTGTCTCTTTGACTCCGCCTCCTTTCTTCCATCATTCTTTAGTTTTGCCCTGCTACCTAAGTACTGCCCTGCTATAGGTTCAAAGCAGTTTCTTTATTCACTAATGGTAATCACAGCATGCAGAGGGAAATCCCACATCAAAAATATGGTATTGACTATGGATCCCAAAGAAAAAGTACTTTTCAATTATCACACTTGTTAAAATTGCAAGTTTCTGAAAAAGATTTCTGGACCTCACTGTAGAAGGGTCCGTCTTTATTTCTGTTGCTTTCATTGGTTAATAAAGAAGCTGCCTTGGCCTATAGGAGAGGACACAGCCCTTAGGTGTGCAGAGTAGACAGAACAGAGTTTGGGGAAGAAAGGAAGTGGGCAGAGGCCATGACGCTCCCTCTGCAGATGGATACAGGTTAGACTTTTCCGGTAAGTCACCACCTCGTGGTGACATACAGACTTTTATAATGGGTTAGTTTATAATGTTAGGGCTAGCCAAGAAGAGGCTGGTGATGATGGGCCAGGCAGAATTTAAATGAATCCAGTTTGTTTGTGATTTGTGTATTCCGTGTATAGCAATGTGGACGTGTGGCCATGTGGCCGGTAGCCGGGCGGGACATAGCCCACTGCCCCTGCCGTTTACAACACCTCACATCACTCCCCTACAAATACAAAGAAGCCTGTTTTCTCTGCAGCTAACCACAATAACAACAAATTCCTCAGTGATTAATTACTGTGAGGTAAAGTAAACATAAAGACTCCAGAGAATTGATGCAATATTTGCTAAAGGCAAGAGAATGTATCAAAACCTTTTAGTTTTCCAATCAGATCTCATATCTGGAACATTAATCTTGGTTCAAGGTTATTAACAAAGTAAGTTGCTACAATAATGACAATAAATTACAATGCAAGAAGAACCACATTATTGGATATGAATCAACAAATACCTATACACCTTGAAACAGTTATACACCTTGAAATTGAATTACAGTTTTATAGTTCATTATTAAATGTATATCTTATTGCTTTGTAGTTAAATAGTAACAAACTATGATTTAATAATTTGTTGACGAAGTTACAGTAATTTTCCATTAATAAAAGTAGGACGAAGAACACACTGGGTATCTTTAAAGAAATTATTCCAATATTCTTGTATTTGAATAATCTCTTTAACATTAAATTGGCCATGTTTAATGTTTTCTTCATGATCAAAATTGAAGCACTATTATCATAATATTAAAGTAAATATGATATAATAAAAAGCTAACTGGATATGTAGACTCAAGAGCATTCAAAAGCCTTAATGTGTGATCCACAATTACACATACCACTTAATATATAGTTACATTTAATTCTCTCTTTATTACTGTTTTTTTAAAAATCTATACTTTTAGTGATTTCATTTTTGATATTATAATATAACTACATAAAATTCTTTTTCTCATCCTCTCTTCAAACCCTCTCATATCACCTCCATGAACTCTCAAATTTCTGGCTTCTTTTTTTATTACTTGCTGTTAACTGCTATATCTTGAAAAACAAATTGACCGTCCTCATATCTGACTTGAGGAATTTAAGTGACTGCATGGATATACATTATTTGCATCATAATATGCTCATATTTATTTCATCATTTTTCCTCCTGGTAGATCATCAAACTCATCAAATTTTATCTTCATCTTTGAAGATGTTCCATTGCCTTTGAGAGTCATCTAGTATAATATGCTTATATATGTTATTTCTTTGAGACTTAGAGTGTATTTTTAGTCTACCACATCTACCAAACCAAAATAATATATGTATTCCTCAACATAGTACTCACGTACATTTACATTGTCCATCATGATATCCTGTGAACTTCCAAACCTTACTTCTTTATACCTATTTATGTTTTGTTATTCTACTGAGATAAGTAAATATAGTAGTTTAGTACCTAAATTTCTTTTCAAACCCAAAGAGTTTAATATTTCTTAGAAATAAAAAGTCAATCAACTCTTGACATATATTATAATAAAGTAAATTTATTTGACTAAGTTAAAATTGCTAGACAAAAAGTATGTGTTTCATATCCTGTCTTTAAAGATATGGGAAATTTAAACTTATTCATAATGACAGGAACTTTTCTAGTGGTGACAGAAAGGAAGAGCAGTTAGGAGTAATACTAGAAAGACTATGGAAGGGAAAAAGGAAAAATTAGGATTTAGCACATTTTCTCACTCTTGTGACTATAGTGATTATGTAGGAAATATGAATGTAAATCAAAGCTTGTTAAATCATATACTTTGCACATTGTAGGTTAAATATGCTTAAAAGAAAACTAATAAATGCTTGTAGAATTTGTCCATTATCATACTATAAAATAGTATTTTATAGTTACTCATTACCCTGTGTATTTCAACATTATTATTTGTAAAGGTGTTGTATCTTTTTCAATAACTGCACCTTATTGATTTGTCATATGGGAAATTAAAGCAGGCTTTCTCTGGATAACCTAATTACCTTATAGAAAAACTTTATTTGGTTTATTAAAATACTTATCATTATTTAAAAAGGAAAACTCTACAATTGAATCTGATGCAGTATTGTGTATTATCTATTTGCTACCTGGATATTATCTTCAGTATTTTTAACTGTAAAAAAAAAAACTAGTTTGAAATTTTGTGACTCACATTTTTATGTTATAAAAATATATGAAATTAGACAAACTTTCATATATTAAGCAAACATATGTAGCAAAATATGTAGTCCTTATCCATCATCAATGAAAGATATCCTTGCCTGGAGACCAGGAACCAGGGACCAAGGATAGAACCAAACATGATGAGGGTAGTCAATGAAATGATTCCTAATGATAGATACTCATATACCAAAGCCTAGCAAAATTGTCACCAGAGAAGTTTCATCCAGCAGCTAAGTGAGCAGATGTAGAAAGTCACAACTAACCAGTAGGCAGAATTTATGGAATCCTGTGAAAGGGTATAAGGTATGAGTGTAGGAGACAGAAGAGTCAAGTACAGTACATGAAAACAGCCCACATAATCGACTAACCAAGGCTTAGAAAGGCTCATAGAGACTACTAGCATGGAGCTTGTATGGGTCTGACCTAAGCCCTCTGCGTATATGTTATAGTTGTGAAGCTTGATCTTCTTATGGGACACTTTTTTATTGTTTTTACAGAGTGATACATTTTTCTCCACACCCGTCTCCTCCTCTACCCTCTCTCATCAACCCCATGCTCACAATTTACCCAGGAGATCTTGTCTTTTACTCCTTCCTATGTAGGGCCATATATGTCTGTCTTAGGGTCCTCTTTGTTGTCTAGGTTTTCTGCAGTTGTGGACTATAGGTTGGTTTTTCTGTTCTTTATGTCTAAAAGCCACTGATAGGTATTGAGTGAGATAACCCATCCCAGAAAAAACAAGTATAATATGTACTCAATCTTATGGGACACTTAACAGTGGGAGCAGCGACTGCCTCTGACTCTTTCAGTTGCTTTTGGAAACTTTTTTCTCCTACTAGGTTGCTTCATTCAGACTTAATAGGAGGGGAGGTGCCTAGATTTATAATTACTTGGTATGCCATGTTTGGTTGATACGTACCCTCTTGGGTATGGTGGTACACACCTTTAATCCCAACACTTGGGAGACAGAGCCAGACAGACCTCTGTGAATTCAAGGTGTGGGAGCACACACCTTTAATCCCAGCACTTGGGAGGCAGAGACAGGCAGATCTTTATGAATTCAAGGACAGCCTGGTCTATAGAGTGAGTTCCAGGACAAAGGTGCACAGAAACCCTGTCTCAAAAAGCCAAAAAAATTAAAAATAAAAGAAATAGAGGTTAAAATAAAACCATGTAAAGATGAAAAATACACAGAAAATCTGGATACTGTATGTTAGTATGTTCTCTTTATATTGTTTGAATTCTGAGGAAGAAGCAACAGATTCTA
>JAQHUG010000274.1:2052340-2064687 GCA_028555095.1 Dicrostonyx torquatus | reverse complement strand
GTAAGCCACATGATCCGGGTGTCCGTGGGAACCTGGATTAAAAACTTTCTCTTTAACCTGCAAGATAATATCAATGTTAAAGGTTCCATGGAACTTCAGAGGATTTTAACCTCGACCGACTGGTTGTTAGCACGGTCTTTCCAATGATCTAAAGTCAAACTTAAAGGAGTTGTTTATCGCTTGACCCATCTCGGGAACACAAAAGACAAATTGGACAGCCGGCACAACAAAACATACAAAACACAAACAACATAAACAGACAACACAGGCCAGAGCCCCGGTACTCAGGTGGGACTCGAACCCCCAATTCCTGGCTTAGGAAGCCAGTCAGACAGAGGCGGGGAGGGAATCCTCGTTCTCCAGGAAGGAGGATGGCCTGCTCGTCTCCTTCACCCCAAAAACAATCCTGGAGCATCCTCCAGGATTAAGAGCCAGAGTTTTAAGGTTTGTCAACCACCCTCCTGACTCCAATAGAGAGCCGTATACGGTACAGACACTGGCACCAGACTTACTGAAAAACTGTACTTGGAGTAGACACTGAAATTAATTGCCAAACATAACCCATACTTAAAATTTTATGATTTGTTGTGTCCATGCTACCATGAGGTCTTTAAAAGTTCTGTGCTTTAGAGTTGGTATAAAAACTACTAACATTTGAAATCTCCAATTCTTTTATAGTTTAGATCTCTCACATGTAAGTTTATAGTCTTTGAAAACCTTTAAAAGGATCAAAGAAGGAAATTTTCATTGCTTAATGAGAAGACCTCCTCCTCCCTTCCTACTTGAGAATTTCCACAAAGGTAAACTGACACAATAAGAAGCAAAATGTTCACTTGGGAGGCAGAGGCAGGTAGATAGATCTATGTGAGTTCCAGGTCAGCCTGTTCTACAGAGTGAGTGTCAGGACAGGCTCCAAAGCTACACAAAGAAACCCTGTCTCGAAAACAAAACAAACAAAAAGGCAAAATTCAAGGGAAAAAAAGGCTTGTGACTGTAAGACACAAGGTCAACAACATTCTGATCCCTGAAAAATTAAATATGCACTTCCAAATTAACACAGAGATCTCTAATAAGTAGTTCACAATTCTCAATGAAACATCTGGCTCAACAATTAACCACACAATTCTTTTTTAAATCCATTATGATTGTCCTTTGACAACTTTTTTTCACGTGCATAACATATTTTTTTTACCACCTACTCTCTGTTATTTTTCTAGAACACTCCTTATTTCTTTTCCACATTAGTGTATTCTGTTCTGTGACCCAAACTGTTGAACGAGGGTCATTCTGTAACCAAGAATTTCTAACTATCCATTGGAACATGGAGGGCTCGTGAGTGAATGTACAACTGAAGACAATTATTTTTAAATTATTATTTCTGCTAAGGAGATACTGTGTCTCTGGAAAAACTTTACAGAAGCTGAAGCAAAATAATCAGTTCTATGAATTATTGTATGAATGTTTGTAGGAATATTTTAAGTCAATAAGAGAAAAAGGAAGGATCGGTGGTACTAAGAAAAAGAAACGGGAGAAATAAGCAAATGCACCGAGCGACTCTAGGCAAATTTTTACTGAGTTTCATTTTTCATCTTTAAGTGATTACTTATACCATTGATTAACAGTAGAACATCCAGGGTAATAAATGATATTTGAGGGATAAATGAAAGTATACATTTGCATGAACTACACATTTTGATTATTAAAGTTTTCAGTCTAGATGGATGGAGGGAATATGCTAGAGGTTACATGGTCTCATTTCTCTGTTTACTGTGGGGATTTCTTATATATCTTAAATATGTACATATATACATACCCATATATAAAACAACTCTCTCTCTCTCCCTCTATATATATATATATATATATATATATATATGTAGAGTGTCATCATTAGGTAAAATTTCATTTAATTTCATTTGTTTCACATTCTTGGTAAGAGTCAGTTTTGCATTATAAACCCATTTATTTCAGTATTTGCATTTGTTTTCTGTGCAGTTTTATGCATGTACCTGAATTTCTCTATCCATGCACATGTGTGCATGCTTGTAGAGGCTAGAGGTCAACTCTGAGTATTTCTTTAGTTGTTTGTTTCTTTTATTTGTGTATATGTGTATGTTATAGAGGTGCCTCCAAAAGTCAGAAGATGATGTCAGATTCCCTAAATCTTGACTTAAAGGGGGTTGTGGGCTGGGTAATTTGGGTGCTCCGAGCCAAACTGGTATCCTCTGAGAGTAGCAAGCTCACCTAAATATTAAATTGTTTCTTTAGCCCTTCCTGCTTACTTTTGAGACTCCCTTAATGTCTCTTAAGTGGAGCACAATGACTGGCCATGGTGACTGGCCAGTCAGCCTCAGGAAACCTTTATTTTCAGTTCTGAATTGAATGTACAAGCCTACTTTTTAACAGAGTTGGCAAAGTGCTTGTACAAATGTGAAAATCTGAGTTTGATCCCCAGGACCTGACACATTTCATTAACACTTGATTCAAAACTTAATGCATAAATGGGTGTTGTCTTTTTTACTTTTCTTTGACAACGTTTTTAAATCAGTAAGGTCCACTCACTAACAATAAATTGTGAAATATTTTTCATGTGTTTATTTTAAACCTGTGAATGAATGATTTCATTTATGAATAATGAGTTGGAATATTTTTAATGATAAAGAAGAAGAATATAAGGAAAACAAGAAGAAATGAATGGGAACAGATGGGGTAAATAAAAGAGAAAGCAATGGAAAGTGGGAGAAGTAAGGAAAGGAGGGAGGCAGCAAGATGGAAAAGAGAAAAGGAAGGGAGGAAATGAGAGAGAAAGGGAAAGGAAGTTGGTGGGAAGACATAATAAAGGTAGAGTTAGGAAGAAAGGGAAGAGAAGAGATAAAAAAGAGGAAGGAGAGGAAAGAAGAGATGAAAGAGAAGTGGGGGAAAAGGAAAAAGTTTTAAAAAGGAAGCAGAAAAGAAAAGGGAAAGAAGAAAGTAAAGAAGAAGGGGAGGGAGGAAAGATTTAAAAACAAATAAGCATATACAAAGATACAGGTATGGATAAAAATTTAAGTATTAAACAGATATCTGAAAACTTAACTAAATATGCATGAAGAACTGGTGTGGTACACAACTTTGTTGAGGTAGGAGGAGCTGGAATTACTCACTCATTACATCTTTACAACTGTAAAAGTTTCTCAATTGTTGCTAGCCAGAACAAAGAGAGGAAAGCAAAGACAAAAGAGGAGAGAAAAGAAGTAAGCTCATAACTCACAATGGCATGCAACTCATACCTTTCATTCTTCCTGATTCCGTCCTTGGATCTTTATGTGCTATGTTTCTGACTCTTGAATTCTTAACATCTTGGATTGAAAGCATTGAGAGAAAGAAAATGATCAGGTAAACGTGTTCACTTGCATCAAACTGTTTATTGTGTTCTTCCCATAAGTAACTAAAATATTAGATTTTCTCTTTTGAATCAAAAGGATGAATTTTGTGCATTTTATTCAGTCATAAAGAAATATGAAAAAAAATGTCACTCTGGCTCAGAAAAACAAATATCCCTTCTTGTCTCTCATAAGCAAATTTTTTTTTCTATTTTTAAATTGATTTTATCTTTTGCATTTTAATTTTGTTTAATTATGTGTGTAGGAGATATGTGCATAAGAATACATTTTTATTTATGTGTGATTATATGCATAGGGAGGGTATGTGCATTTGACTACAGGTGCTACAGAGGACAGATGTGTTGATTCCCTGGGGCTAGAGTTATAGGAGGTGGTGACCAACCCAAACTGAGAGCTGGGAATGGGAGTCAATCCTTTGCAAGAACACTACATGCTCTTGGCCGTAAAACCACTTCACCAGCCCATATATTTGATGTATGTGAACTTATGTGGGGGTTAGTGTGTTTATGCCAGAAAACTAGAGAGTGACATATTAAAGTAGACAAAATGAAGCCTTAACCTATGGAGAGTAATGGAATAGCTATGATATAAAAGTGAAAGAGGATAACAGGGTTCCCAAGGATTGTCTCAGAAGATGTGCCTTGGACTGTATTATCCCCTGTCACATAATAATAATGGTTCTCTGTGGAGATAATTCTCTTACATGGGGCCTAAATGGTGTGCTAGAAGATGTTAACACTATTGAAGGAAACACAATGTCCTATTATAGAAAGCTGTTGGCTTGATATCTGAATACCTGCTGTATGTTCAGGCCCAATGACTATACCTTGAATTTCTCCATCTCACATCTCTCTGGCTTCAAACACCTTATGTAACCAAGCAGTCCGTCCCCTGAAAATATGAATGTAGTGTAGTTGCTGAACAGATGATTCATTAATTAATGAATTAAGTGCATTGGCAGCTGTTGTGCAGGACCTGGGCTTAGCACCCACTTGGCATCCCACAAACACCTAAAACCCCCAGTTCCCGAGGATCTGACACCCTTTCTGGCCTCTACATGTTTCTATACACATAAAGCACATAGCTTATGTTCATAGATACACACAGAGGTGAAAAACTGTCCCTGACTGGACTTCTCTAACTTGTTCATCTGTGCAATCCAACCTTAAGTGTTTTATGCTGCCTTGACCACTGGATGTTATGTGTTCTTTCAAGAAATCCTTGAACTTACTACTTTCAAACTTTTCCCCGCTGTTCTGTTATAGCAGACCCCTGATTTTTAAGGTTAACATCATGAATCCCTCTCCTACATTCTGTATCCTCACAGGCCTTCTCGTGCTCTGCTCCATAACACTCAGCTCTGTGTAGAAATGTGCAATATGTATATTTTATATTGCCTCATCCACATCTCTCCACTTAAGTGCAAGCCCCACAGCTAGAGAAAATATCGACATCACTTCAGTTATCTCTCAAGTATTTCAGACTATGTGTAATAATATAGTAATATAGTTGTTTTAATCTGTGACAATATAGTTTTTAATAATATTTACTATTTAGATTGGAATCATGAAACTGATGAACAAACTGCCTCTTTTCTAATATTTTCTTTCACTGATAAGTGTGTGTGTGTGTGTGTTGTATTAAAATGCCTATAGAGTGAGTTGTATCTCTATTAAAATCCACCAACAATTACTACTATAGTCCTTAAGAAATCATAGTTGCAGAAAAAGATCTGATTGAGAAATGCTGAGTTTTAATACTCCAGTGTAGTTTTTCTTTTTGGAACATGATCCTTTGTTCAGAACTGAAATTATCTTTTCTTACATGAAACATTTGTCTGTGTAACACCATAGCTTGCTGACACCCTCTCTTCCCTGCACCTTCTACTGTGAGCAGTTAATGGGTGCCTCTAGCTGCTCCCCACGTTTGCCATTTCCAGTTTAAATGGCTTTATGAAAGCCCCACTACTGCTGTATAAAACTTTTATTTCCACATTACTCTTTGTTTTCCAAAATCATTTACATCTAACTGTCTAAAAGCTTTATCAAATGAAAATATTTTCATCAAGCTATTGCAAGGGTTTAAATCAGTTAAACCATGATTATTTATTAAAGTATCTGTTTCCTCTTTTGTCCTAATGCATGCTGCTGTGATGAGATTATGTAAATGTAGGAACTCAGAAAAATCTACCCCTCACAAAAGCTCATCTTTGTTCAGCCCACCACAACCCATGCACTTACTCATAGCGATAAATTCAATCACATTACTCCAGTTATGACAGATTTACACTCAACTGCTATCAGTCAGTACATTGAATTTAAAATTTGGCCCAGAGTTTTTCATTACCTCTGTGGACCCTCCCTTTCATTCCTATCAGAATTGGCCTCCATTTACACATACCCTCAGTCCTTACTTTCTAATAATAAATCTCAAATTCATCAGCCCCCTTGTCAGGCCTCTCATCCATGGGCAACAGAGCATTCGCTTGCAAGGTTCCCAAGCTGTGAAATTCCCTGAACTGGCCTGACTTGTTCAAATCTCCTGAGCTTTATAAATTCTTTTTGGAATCTTGTTTATTATTAAAATTTGTTTCTAATACTTGATCTGCCACTGACACATGCTGCAGGCTTGGCTCTGGTTTTCAAAAAACAAAGAGTTAGTTTTCTTTTTCCAATACTTGTAAAAAAAGAATGAAATTTATATTTCATCTTTGTTCCCCTCCCTGCTTCTCCCCTCCCCACTTCAAAAATGTAGAGCTCAATAAAAATCAATTATATATATATATAATAAATTTATATTTCTTCATAGGTATTTTATATCTTTCATCATTCTTTCCTTTCTCCTTTAGCTTCTAGCCAAATGATTTCCCAATATACTCTAGTCTCTAAAGACCAATGACTTCATATGTTATAGGGTTAAATAAGCCAGCCACATCATAATTAATTACTCTTTAACCTGAATAATATTAGGGATGTTTTTTAAAGAGACAATATGGAGTTAGGAGAGATCAATTCTTTCCACATAATCTCAGCTGGCCTGAATACCAATATTTTATTCTACTTTCCCTTCAATTGTCAAATATTTTTATTTAAATATATTCATCTATTTAAAAAGAGAACAGAATGCTATACTATATTTAGTGGTGCAGAAGGAAATATTATGAGTACCACAGTAACAAAAACGGTACTAAAAAAACAGATACTAAAAGGTTTTTTTTGTTGTTGTTTTGGTTTGGCTTCTTATTTTTTTTTTTTTTTATTTTTTTGGTTTTCGAGACAGGGTTTCTCTGTGGCTTTGGAGCCTGCGCTGGAACTAGCTCTTGTAGACCAGGCTGGTCTCGAACTCACAAAGTTCCACCTGCCTCTACCTCCCGGATGCTGAGATTAAAGGCATGCGCCACCACCGCCCGGCTAAAAGTTTTTTTCTAATGTTGACCAGGAACACCACTGTTGTGTGATATTTTGATGCACTGTGATGTTCCCAAGACTGACAATAGAGTTTGTTTTGAATCAGAGGGCAGAGCTAACTACTAGCTGACAAAAAGTAACCATACAGGTTTTGGAGGACCAAGAACAGATAGACAGGAGAAGAAGTAGGGCAGGGCTAGACAGGGTCTCACCCCTTTCTCATGGAGATAGGAAAGAAATAAGTCGTCACTGGCCGTTTCTCTGCCACTTCTCTGATCATTCAGGTTCTAACCCTGATATCTGACTTCGTAGTTTTTGTTGATAAAGAATACTTAGAAAATGCATTATACCACCATTGAAGGAATGCTGTCTCATTTTCTTTGAAACATTACCTAGTATTAACACTCAGTAGGCATTTCATAATTGTTTTAGAATATAAAGTCAGTTACTTTTGTCTCAGTATTTGAATATTTTATGTCTATTCCCTTTTGAAAGGATCTGATTTTCTCTCTGCTTTCCTACTCATTACGCAGTTTTCTCTCACCCTGTGTCTCTCCTAGAAGTGCTGATCAGCCTATTGATTAGCGCCCCTATGGCTAGCTGACAGCCTGGAATGGGCACTCTTTCCCAGCACAATTTCCCTCTAAGTGCTTAATGTGCTTTAAACCCCTCATTCAATTAGATAGCACAAGCTATTATCTGCAAGTGCCCCACCACAGAAAATTACAAGCTCATATCTGAGAAATACCGAGAAAAGAAGCCAGAGAGCAAGTTAATAGGACATTGTCTGTATGTTTGGTAAATCCTGTGGTGTTTAGGGCTCAAGGTTAATATCAGAGTGCCGAGCTATGGAATTTAAACAGCAGGTAAATTTCAAAAGTGCAGAGTATGAGAGAACAGAACAGAGACAGATGTATTCTGTTACATGGAATGGCTACTGTGCAAAATTCAGCATCTCCTATAAGACATTCTGAGGACAATTCAGGCCATTGAAAATAATGGCAAGTCAAAACATCTTCAGGCTAATGTAATGTTACTAAATAAGGTTACTACCGACAGAATTTCTCAAAGCGATGTTGTTTTCAGATGTGTGATAAATTTATCAGTTAAACAGAAATTTGGCTTTTCCTTTGTGGGAAGAAAGACAATTTATCACAAAAAAATAATGCTTAACACATGAAGAATGTTGTCTGTCACTGTTATAGTGAGATGTTGGAATTTACATGAAGATAAAAAACACAGTTCTCTGCTACCTACAAAACCCATGGTTGAGACAATACAATGAAGTCATTCCTGAACTCAGGGTCTTGAATTCTTGTGTAGGATGCAAATGCATAATTGAATCTGGCTACTTAATGTGTTCTTACAGATGATATAAAATATAAGGATACTACAGAATCAATTTTGCCACCTGTTCTTGGAAAAGATTTAAATTTATAACTGTAACAATGGATAAAAATCATCTCAAAGTAAATAAACAGCAGGTAGAATACTTTAACCTGTACCTGATCTTAATGCAGAAGTGAATTTTATCAGGTAGGTTAATTTTTTGTTACAGAAAGAAAATTCAAAGTCAGACATTACACGGTTGCTTGATGATGTCACATACAGGTGAGAAGTGGTAGAACCAGAATCAGAATACAGAAATATAATTAGTGAAGATGTGAATGTGTCATAAATTACCATCTTAGAGTATACAATAATATTAATAACAGTATAATGCTTAGATATTGATTTTTTATATTTAAAAATAAACTACAAGATTAAGCTTTCTCATAATCTCAATACAGAAAAGTCTACCACAAATTTTTTTTATATTTCAATCAACACTCACTTTTTCTTATAAGTGGTCTTTAATAGTTTATGTCTTAATTGCTTTTCCATTGTTATAATAAAATACCTTGACCACAAGCAACTTGAGGAAATGAGATTTAAGTTTGGCTCACAGTTGAAGAGTGCAATGCGGAAGTCATGGCTGTGAGAGCTTGGAGAAGGCACTCGCTGTGCTACGGTCAAGAAGCAGGGAACGGAAATGCTGGCGCTCAGCTGTCATTTTCCTTTTTTATCAATCCAAGACCCCAGATCAGGAAATGGAGTTGGCCACATTTAAGGTGGATCTTCATACCTCATTGACCTCAATCTACATCATCACTGCGAAGTTTTCCCAGAGCTTCGTCTCCTTGCTGATTCCGCCTCTTGTCACACTGACAGTGAACATTAACTGTCACAAATTATTTACATGTCCATATGTGGAGGGAGTTGTCACTAAGAGACATGCTCAGTTTTTCTCTGGTTGAATAATTTCTGTTAAATGACTTATATGTGGTTTGTCCCCAACATTTGGGATTTGTGTTATCTGTTACTTTTCAAAATCACTACTTTCTCATATGTATGACACTCATCTTTCCTATTGACCAATTATACTTAATTTTGATTAGAATGGTTTTGCTAATTGAATATTTACAGATTTCAGTCCCATTTTAAATAGCTTATAGAGATTTTCCTTTTATACTTGGAAAGCACTGATACAGAAACAGTAGCTATGGGCCAGCAGATGTCTAGGAGAGTAAAGCTAGTTCTCTTCAAGCCTGAACTGACCATACTATCTGGGGTCACATAGTTCAAGGACAAAACAAACTGTGGCAAAGCTCTCACGCATGCAATCATAAGTCACACAACACAAGATAAATAAAATGTTATAAAAATTAGAAATACATAAAAAGGAACACTAATGTCTAATGAGTTTAATTTCAAATGTACAATAATTTGTGTTGAATTTATTTGGCATGATGTATCATGGACATTCAACATTCATCTAGAGTCATAAATCACTGACAGAATATTGTACATTGACTACACTTTGCCCTCTGTATTTGTAAGTTGCCCATTACCATTTGAAATACCCGTGGGAAAGAATTTATTAAGAGAAAGTTTTTATTGAGCCCATGTACTAGGCATTCTCTTTCTAGAGCAGAAGGTTCCATGACATGGACTTCTAATGAGAACGCTCGGTGGCAAAGGCTGGAAGTATGTACTTAAACTAACTTCTCAGCACGTGAAACAGTAGCAACCAGTGAAACAGGAAGAGACCAGGGTATCATAATGCCCTCCAAGAACACATGCAAAATGACCTGAGAGCATTATAATAGGCCCTATTACCTTTACAATGTTCCATCACCTACCCATTTACTCACCTCGTTGGATGAAGCATCCAGAATGTGAATTCAGAGCACACTACTCCAAACCACATACTATTATATTATTTTAAAAAATTATTCATTAGTATAGCAACTAAAATATAATCATTTCTTAGTAAATATATGGATTTGTATATGCAATCCCAGTTAGCATGCATGGAATTGTACAACAGTTGAAGTAAATTTAAAAACAATAAAAATATTCAACAAAATGATATAAAAATATAACAAAACAAAATTTTGAAAAATTTGATTAAAATCAAACCTAGTAGTGAGTCTTATTGATTGGGTGATAAGAATATGGTAAGAATGGTAACTATTTTAGCTTACAAAACATAGAGTAATTGTATATGCAAAATTCATGCAGGGATGATGAATTAACTCTGAAAGGAAATATATAACTTACAAACTGTTTCATAAAATCCACTATACTCTTATTACTTCAAATAACAGATATATTATACTCAGATTTAAAGAAAAGCATGCTGCGTGAATGAGGTCACAATCACTGTGAGAAAATTAAGCCATTAAGTTTTGAGCCATAAAGCTGTGACATTTTAATTGAATCCAGAAAAAATATAAATATCCACATAAAATACCTTCTCTTGCATTCTTTTATTTTTCTTTTGCTTTTAATATAAAACTTTTGTACCAGAAACAAATTCCTTTACGAGACTGACTTGACAAGTCTGTAAAGAGTTTCCCTAGATAGTTGCTTTGTTTACCAGAGGACATATTTTTGATACCTTGGGAAATGTAGCTTCATAGTAAATGACATTGGTTCATTAGAAGTGACGTTTTTCTCTTACAATCCATCTCAGTAGTCAGAAAGATATTGGAAAGTTTTACCAGCGTTCCACAACAGGTTGTTAAAATTATTCCAGACAAAAATGCACAACACAAAGACGGGTACTTCTTTTTAGCAGTATTTGAGGACTTCTAATACCTATAACCTCCGAAGATTTTCCCCAAGATTGGTCAACAAGTTAGGTCTCACAGGATCAATCTAGAGTAAATAAACCATTACTTTAACTTTGGAAGAAAAAAAAGATCTATTGGAAGTGAACGAATGGCTGATGAATAGAGATTATTTTAGAGTTTGCTATAGAAATTACCCTTCATACAGAACTTTTTTTTTAAGGTCATTATTTCTTTCTGATGTTAGAATGGAGATAACTGTGCAATTCCCCAATAACTCCTTGATTCTTTTCCTCTGTTATGAGAATGGAATGTCTCAAGAAGAAAACCACATTTATGTGGTTCGAAAATAGAACATGAGGAGGAAGATGAAAAGAAAAACTGTTCATTCAAATGTATTTTCATCCTTCTTTGAGCAAAAAGAAAATGTATTTCCAACCCCAATGTAGGAAGTTGCCATTCACAAAATGTTAAACTTATGCCTACAGAAGCAGCACCTCTTTCTTTCCTGCCTAGGAAAGTCTTACTCCAGGGAGCCCTTCAAGAACAGCAGCACCATTTGTTCAAGATTCAAATTTGCATAGACCTGTTTTACTTCTTAGAATGTAGATCAATGAACCTGAAAGTAGCAATAACATAAGAAAAATAACAACATATAAAATAAAAATTAAAAATTCCTATATTGTTACCATATTCTGTGACACATTCTCACAATGTTAACGATTTAATTACTAATAAACCTTTGTAAAACAAGAAAATGCTATTGTTTTCAATATGTTACAAAAGAAAAAATAGAGATGTGTGACAATCTTTCCAAGGTCACAGAGTAAAAATATAAAATGGAGCTAGGACTCTCTCATTTACTCCCATAGAATACAATTTATAGAATACAGTGTGTTGTTCCACTCTAGAAGGAGTATATTAAATATAGTAAACTACAAGAATAAGCAGTAGTAAGATTTTACTAACGAGTTCTTCAGAGAGGCCTTACAAAACCATGTGACCCCATTTATAAAATATTTAAATTTTGAAAAGTAAAAATAGAAAGACATCGATAGAAGATTTACTACCATGGTTAGGGGTAGGAACTGACAGTTCTTACAAATGAGCAAATATAATGTAAATGTCCTTAAACTAAATAGTAATACTAAATGAAAATCTCTGTAGAGAAACTAGAATTCCCAAACTGAATGCTTAAACAATTTTTACGTCTTCATAAGTTTATTCTGGAAAAAAAACCCTTAAATCATTGTAAATGTCATATCTTCTTCTGTATAGATAAGGTTACATAGTGCTTCTTATCCAGAGACATGAGGCTTTTTGATAGTTCTTATCACAGGGGAAATCAAAACAGAAACTTTGAACCTGTTTGAAATAAAGAGAATTGCATGTTAAGACTCTATTAGAAGACAAGGTTGTCCATTCTACATATCTATTCAATA
>JAQHUG010000274.1:2015131-2051337 GCA_028555095.1 Dicrostonyx torquatus | reverse complement strand
CTGAGAGCAAAAATTACTAAATGGAACCTCGTAAAAGTGAGAAGCTTCTGTAAAGCAAAGGACACAATCAACAAGACAAAATGGAAGCCTACAGAATGGGAAAATACCTCGAATGTCAGTATTTAGGATGGGAAGTGCCTTATTTATTCATCTCATTTGTTGCTGATAATCCACTGGTCTGCTCCTTGAATTTCATGCTTGGCTATTTTTTTTGTAATTGTTAATAACTTAACTATTAGAGAACAAATGCTAGTGAATGGGTGACTTCCTGTAGGAAGCATTCTATTTTAATCTCTTTGGCCAATGTAATCATATTTTATTAGAGGAAAAAAATTGTGACATTGTGCCTCATAAGAAAATACAGTGCTATGCTATCTTTTGTATATTTTTCCAGTTTCTATTTCTCACTGGACCCTTCCTGGATGATATCCTTCACACTTATCTTAAAGTTTTGCTTAGCCAAGTCTGTGCCACCTGTTTCAGTATATCATTTTAACTTCAAAAAAATCCGTTGCTTCTGGTACAACAAAATTATCCCTTCCTGAAAGAATCCTAAATAAGACAGAAGAAGAGATTTTAAACACTGGGAGACAGGAACTAGAAATATTACAGGCAACCTACAAAAATCACCAATATTTGCATACACAGAGAAGCAAGAAATAAACACTGTATTGTAAGGTTAAAAAAATGGAGGCTTGTGGAGAATAGATCTGGGATCTGCAATATGTCCACTTTGCTTTTTGTTCTGCTACAATTGAGTTTAAAAATTTTAGACAAGTTATCACTTCTTCAGTTTTTCTTCAGTTTTCTAAAGTGGACATCAAATAGTGTTGTACTTAAGACACTTAGAAATGTAAATACATATTCAGTTGTTAAAGTATGTCTTCTTTAAATGTTAGCTACTGTTATCTTTTGGGTTTATTATTTCCAATATGGGAAAACATTTAGATTTGAATGACTCAGCAAGATTTGTACACATCCCACCTGAGCTATCTCACTCTTAATATCTGTAGTATATGATGCAGAGTCTCAAAATTTAAGAAAAATGTAGCATAATCTTCCTATACAGAAATCTCTCTAGGACTATTGGAGACTAACCAAAAGTTGATTACAGAAATTTAGATGATATTCTATAAGAAACCTGAAATCATCAGAATGGAAAAGGAAAAGATGGATATGAGTTGCAGTTATGAAAGTTAAAAGATTAGAATTTAATCGTTGTGTGAATACCAAACAATTCACAGGTGTCTGCCCCAGGGATGAGAATAGGCAGCTACCACTGCTCATGAGGAAATTAGAGATGGAGATCACACAGCACTCATTTTCTCTCTTACTAGTAAACTAATAAAACTCAGAAGTGCATTTTTTAGATGATGCTACAAAGGAGAACACAATAGAGGCTATCAGTTCTGCTATTCTGGAGGGAATATGCACCCTTTTGTTCAGAATCTGGAATTTCCCTAGCTGCTCCTTTCAAAGATCAGAGGGCATATATAGCATAAGGGTATCAGTTTTGTGCCTTTGAGTAATGCTAAAATTCAATAGCATCCGTAATTCTCACAGAAAAGTTTCTGAAGGATGCTGACATCCTTACTGTTTCAGCAATGCAAGATCCTCAGTAATGAGGTTCAGAGTTAATATTCTCAGCTGCAGCTTAAAACTGAAATTCAAGAGATGATACATTTCAGGATGGAGCATGACACTGAAAATATGCACACTGTCTGCATGCTCTGACTTAGTTTGCTTATGACAGGCTTCGATGGAGAAGGTATCTTGCAAAAAGCAAATGATCAGTTCTTTCCCAGCGGAAGGATAGTTCTCATGAGATGAGAGAGGAATCACAAGCAAGGCCATCAAAGATGCAGAAGAATTAGGTCATTCCAGGACCTAAGATTGAAGGAAAGAATCTAGAAATACTGTATTTCCACAGGTCACATATCATCCCACAGTGTACAAGATCAACTCTTGCAGCAGGGTAGCAAGATTTGAAATTCTAAATAAATCCATGGGACAGCAGCACCTAGAAATTGTACCTGACTCCTGGAGAAAATTGATGTAATGTGGCACATGGATAGAAAAACCAACCAGGTTCTTATTGTAATGATAGAAGTGAATTCTGAAATTAAGCACAGCAGGGAAGAAATGGATCGAGCACAGATGTCAAAAGCTATCATTGGCTTCTGTGATAAAACTTTCTTTTTTTTCTCTTAAGCTCTGGCCAGTGGCCAATGTAGGTCAATAATGTTGAGCAGGAAAACACAAACATCACAAATACTGGTGAATTTCTGAGGAAGCTTTGAAATGTTACAGATATTTAAAGATTCTTTTTTGTTAGCAAATCTTTCATTGCCAATAGTATTCACTTGCTGTCACGTATTTCAATGTTTATATCTCTCAACATAAGACATAAAGAATTAATAAATAATTCAAATCAGCACCAGTTAATACAATGCTCATGAATGGAAACAATGTTTCCTATTTTATTAAACCATTTGGTGTTTCATAAAAAAGCTTGTAGAGCCATGAATATAGCATGGATATTTTTGTGGCTATTTTATTTGTGATTGTTTATTTCTAATTCTTGTTTAGCTTGTTCACTTCTGGTTTGTTATACAATTTGGTTATCCTGAAATGGCTTTTTCTCTAACATTTTTCATCTTTCCATAGGAATAAGATACAGAAATTTGCCATTGATATTTTAACAGATTCCTGATTAATTCCTTTCTTATCTGAGCCACCACAGCCTGTTCTGTATTGAACACAGACTGACAAATTCTTCTGTCATCTATAGCAGTTTCCAGAGAAGAAATGAGGACAGAGCTAAAATTCTACTGTTTTAATAAAAATGATTTATAATCAAAGAAAACACATGCATCATCGTATTTGGTGATTTATTGTAAAGAAAACATACATAATTGATATTTTATTTTAGAACAAGTATTTACCTGTTTAACATAATATAAAAGCTATAAAAATGCCTTTTGATCTTAAATCCTTAAAATCTTTAATAAAACCTAGAGACATTTCATAATTAGATGTGCTTTTAAGTCCCCTTAGGGTCTTCTTCCTTAAATTAGATCTGTGAAATACAAATAACTCAAAAGAGATAATATATTAAGGGAGCTATTTTTGCATATTTTCATATGAGCCACTGAAATTACTCCTTAAAATAAATCTTAGAAATTGAACATATAAATAAGGTAGTGCAAATAAGATTAGAAATTTACCTATATTTAATTATTTTGCATGTTGACCAAAGTCCACTTAGCCCTTAAGTCAGCTCTATGAAACCTCAATTATCTCTAGAAGCTAGTTTGGAAATCAATATGCGAGAGGGGCCAAGAAGACCAAGGTCAGAGGCTGAGAATGTTGGTTTTCTTATATAATAATATTCACCTGTGAGCCCATCATTGATGAGTACATTTATCAGTGAATGAAGTATCTATAATTTTCTATATTATGAGAAATAATGGGTATTCTATAACTTAAAATTTTCCTTAACTCTGCAGCATAGTCAGAGAAATGAGTTAAGAATGCTATGGTCATTTGAAATGAGTAAGAAAAATAAAGTTACACAAATGTGACAAGATGGAGTCGTACGAAAAGACAAAACTAACTCCAAAGTAAGAACAATGTTAAATTCATGAGAGACTCTTGCTTTGGGCTAAGGTCCTGCCCACAGCCCAGGAGACCTCATCAGACTAGAAGGAAGCAGCCATGTTGTCCACACAAACAAAAAGAACTGTATAGAAAGCCTGTTTTCCAGTTAATAGGAGATTCACAGTTGCCTATCAACAACAGATGAGAAAAGTTCCAGTATATAAAAGACAGTTATTTCTACTTTAATCTGTAAGGAAAGTAACAGAAATGATCCCCTATTTTGGACTTCTCAATTCCGTTTCTTGCAACATATTTCAAAGATTTTTTTAAAACTAAGAATTTTTTGTTAAAACAAAATACAATAATACTGGAATAGTAACATCTTTGACCTGTGGGTAATCACAACATTCACACTTATAATCAATTGAATACCTTCATAATTATAATGATGCTGTGGTACATTAAGGCTGAAATCACAGTGTCCTACTCAATGATGTATTGTTAGAAACCAACACAGAGACTGGCCCATTGGAACTAATCACACTGAAACAAAATAAATAGAAGATAAACAGAAAAATGAAAACCACATAGAAATAAAACTCCATAAAAACACAAAAAATATGCCAAAGTTTAAAGCATAATGACACAAAACATTCATATGGCCACGCTGGCAATGACTGGTTAATTTTAAATGAGTTCAACTTTTCAGAAAGTAATGTAGTCACTTAAAATTTTAAGTGTCGATAATCTCTTGCCGACCTTTTGAATGGAAATTTAGCTTACAGAAAGAAGTAAATATTAGAGGTCCATTAATCTTTATAGAAGAAAGAACTGAAGTCAAGGCAAATGTCTATCAATCAAATGAGAAACGGTTTTGGGAGCACTTACCTAAGGCATTAAAGGTAAAAGGGCTCAAGAATGTATTGTGGTTTAAAGGGAAAGTCCTGTTTCAAAGGTTAAAAAATGTGTCTTCTTGAAAGAACAGCAACTGTTTACAGTAAAAAGAGATTGAAGGCTGCCCCTCATCCACCCGAGATTCTCTGTGACTGATTTGCCACCTCTCATTCCATTTTTTAGTTGCAGTCACTACAAAGTGAGGAAACTTACATTGCACTGTCACTAAAAATGGGCCAGCAACTTAGGTCAACCCTCCTCTATCTAGCAGGAAATGCCATCTGGACAGTCTATACAGAGACAAACCTATCTACACAACTCATAGATTAACCTGCTAATGGTAATGACAGGTTTCATCCTCATCACTGACAATACTGACCCCAGTTTCCTAAACCAGACTCATAACTGGTCTTCCAGTTCAGGATTCATCAATAAGGGGGAAGGGATGATGCTCACTCCATCAGAAGGAACTCTGGCTTAACACTGCTTTGGTAAACCAAGAACCAGAGATTGTAAGTAAATGGTTTTGTGTCTGGGTTGGGGTTTGCATTTTTATTTTGGTAACCTGCAGCACCAGAGAGACTAGAACATAGGTTCTAAGGATCCAATGTAGCCATCAGCGTGAGTTCTCAATGTTCAATGAGTTATGTGGGTGTTGTCCATACAACCACACAGCAATGGTGCCATGCTATTTGTTTGTAGATTTAACATACTAAAAGTAGCCCTCCTAAAAAAATCAATCCCCATTAAAAATTCAATACAATTCTTTATAGATACTGAAAGGACAATCTCAAATTCATATGGAAAAACAAGAACCCCAGAGTAGGCAAAACAATCCTGAACAATAAGAGAACTTTGGAGATTCTACCATTTCTGATTTTAAGTTGTGCTATAGGAATACAGTAATAAAAACCATAGGGCATTGGAATATGAACAGACACATTCAATCAATGGAGCTTAACTGAAGACCCAGACATAAACTCACACACATTTGGGCACCAGATTTTTGATAAGGAAGACAGAAACACACACTGGAAAAAAAAAGACTGCATCTTAAACAATGATGCTGGTCAAATTGAACATCTTTATGTATAAGAACTCATATATATCTACACTTATCACCTTGAACAAAGCTCAACCACAAATAAGTCAAAGACCTCAACATAGAACAAATACACTGAACCTCATAACAGAGGAAGTGGAAAATAGCCTTGAAAGCATTGGCACACAAAAAAACTTACTGAACCGAATACTGACAGACCAGGCACTAAGATCAATAATTAAAAAGTGGTACCTCATGAAACTGAAGATTCAACTCTTTCAATGCAAATGGAAAATGGCATCTTAAAATGCCACACTGGACTTTTGGAGTCTTACAAGGTAAGACTATTCTAGGTATTGACCTAGAATATCACAGAAAACTGTATTTTCATGCTAAGTCCACATTTGCTTTCAATTTCTTTTCAAGACCTGGTTTCTCTCTGCAGCCTTAGCTGTCCTGAAACTTGCTTTGTAGATCAGGCTAGCCTCAAACTTGTAGAGATCTTCTTTCCTCTGCTTCCAAGTGGTAGGATTAAAGGCATTAGCCACAATTTTACAGGATTTCAAATTTTATATGAATATTTGTTCTTTTCACAGTTACTCTCAATCTACTACTTTCAAAGAATTACACCAGACATAATTATCGCAACACGCACACACACATACACACATAAATATTACAGTTTTAAAAATCAAAGTTTAGTTAAGAAAGTACTTGCTTTGTAAGCAATCCTAATGACATGATTTCTGTCAACAGAATCCACATATTGGAAAAAAAAAGTGCTAGTTCGAGCACTTGTCATCGCAGAATGTGGTGGCAGAGACAAGCAGATCCCTGCAGCTCACCAGCAATCCAGTCTAGCCTATTTGGTGAGTTCCTGGGAAATAAGAGTCATTATAACTGAGAAAAAAATATGAATAACACCTCTAGATTAACCTAGTTTAGATTTCTGCCTGCCACACTTATGTGCATATACATAAGTGCAAATGAAATTGAACACACAAAAATAAGTGTAAAGGATTTAGGCATAAAACAAACATTTAAGTACAACATAATGAAAAAAATATTTAATAGAAAATGAAATTGTGAAAAAGTAGGGGTTATAAAATTACTAAAATCTAATTAAATTCCTATGACTTTGTTCTACATGTTCATATTGCTAGAAGAAAGACTGAGCACACAAATAAAAGACATTAAATCTACAAAATACTTAAATCAAAGTTCTAGACATGCCTGAATAAACAAAATATACTGACTAGTACAAATAGAAAATTACACATTTCAATAGAAATGATTGCTAACTAAATCTACAACCATACCATTTGAATTGGGCTATATGAAACATAAAATGACTGAAAGAAGTCACTGAGCACTGAGAAGTTATGGAACCCCCTTGAGGCCACATTAGGAACACATAATGGGTATCGTTAAGGAGAAAAGAGAGTGGTCAGAACAAGCAAGTGTTAGCAGAAATAATGACAAAATGTTCTAAAGCTAATTAAAACTACAAGGATTCAAACAACCTCTATATAAGACCAAGAGCTAAACAGGGAAGCTGCACATAAGTAAAGGGAAATGACAGCAAGGATTATGTCAAGTTTCTTGTTGGAATAAGCTAGGCCACAGGAGAGAACAGAAATAATACCTTTAAAGTATTAAAAGAAAATAAAAGCAAGAGCCATAACAAAAACATCGGCAACCACAAATTCAATCTCTGCAAAGCTATATTTTTAATAAAATAAAGATTTTATTTTTCAGACACACAAAAATGGAAGGGTTCGTGATCATAGTAACTTCATAACAGTAAATGATACATAACATCAACATCGGGCATGATGAGACTTCGAGGAAAAAGAGAATGACCACAGGAGATGCTGTTAGAAACGTGAAGACAGCTTGATACAATGTTAGTGGAAATTTATAAGTGATAGTGCTTACAGTCTAAAGTTTTAAAAATTGGCTGCTTAAAGCAAAACTACTAATTTATTATGGAGCTTGTAAAATTTACAGAAATATAAAACTTACTTGGATACTACAATGAAAAAAAAGTTTTTAATGCAATTTAAGGCACATAGATAGACCAAATTAGAAGATCCACAAGTAAACTCAGCTACAATCTAGTGATTCTTGATAAAATTGTAAAACAAAGTCCCTAAAACTATAATCAATTGGGATACGTTTAATGGTCTTGAGCATCAAATACATCAGTCTCTTCTTCCAAAGATATTAGTAGACATGCTAAAATGGAAGTGGAAAACTCATAGCGACTCAACCCTAGATAAAGTACTCAGACCATTTAGGAGCAGAAGAAACAGTCTTTCCCAGAGAAAAGCCTGTATAGTGGATATTCAATACTAAGTGGACAGGTCTGAGATCATACACGTACAAATGATGTCAAATAGAGTCAACAAGTTGTATTTATATATTCTGTAATATACATATTTCATATGTCTGTCTCTCTCTATGTATGTATATATATATATATATATATATATATATATATATATATATATGTATGTATGTATGTATTCCTGGCAGGGAGGAAAGTGAAGAGGATAAATGATAAATGATATAATCACATTTTAATTCAAAATTTAATAAATAATAATCTTTAAACATAATAAAACATAATAGAAACCATAGCTTAGGATAAAACATTTGTAAATCAATAAAAACAAATGTTAGCAAAGGAGGTTTTTGAAAACCACTATCATCACTGACACTGTTCTGTGATACTACAATGGCTATGCTATCAATAGGTAAATTATGTTTCAGTACCATTATATCCTATGTGACAGATGTGATATATACACTCTATCAGTAACTAATGTAGAGTTATGCCACCACGAAAGTGATTTCTGTCTAATCTCATTAATATAAATTACCATAAAAATGAGAACCAGCTTGTACCAATAGGAGTCAGATCAATGGCTGTCTGAGAGAGAAAGAAGGGAGAATAAACAATATGGACTGCTAAAGATGGAAGTTTAAAGGGTACACACCTCTGTCAAAACTTACAAGTATATAAATGTGTCCGTTTTATTGGGGGTCTACTATACTTCAATAAAGATACTAAGAAAGATAGAACATGTTTCACAAGCTGAAATATTACATATAAAATTAAATTAGCTTTAAAAAATTAAAAGAATTACACATTATGGGAGTGAGTTCAGACTATGAGGTGATATCATCGCAGGTACCACACATCCACTCTTGTGAAGTCATGAAAGCTTATTTTAGCCAGGCTCAGAATGGATATTCCACTCACATAAAGCCATACATGCTCATGTGCCAGTGTCTATGTTTGAACAAATTGAGTATGGGTAGACAAAATATAATAAAGAAATGTAGTGATCAAAAATAAAAGTATTGTCCTGCCCATCATGCCTCTCTGACACTGTGAACCTCTATTTCTAGGACACACAGCTGCCATTGAGACAAGAATATGATCTTGGATGATTTGATAAAATGCACTCCGCTCAGTAGAAAGAATCGGATGTACATGGGGAGTTCACACAATCTCTCCTGGTAAAAACCATTTCACCCCACTAGCACCTCTGCTTTACATTATTTATACACCAGACATCCTTTGAAGGGAAAAAAGAGGAGAAGGTTGGGGAGAAATATTGAACCCTGCTTGGGCTATGTGATGGATGACATCAGAGAGCTGAGAGACCAAAGTGTGCTCCAGGGCTGGATGTGTGACACAGGAGTAGAGGATGGCAGATCTGTTTGTGACTCGTTGGTCTTCTCTGAAAATAATGCAGTGAACAGAGACTGTCTGGGTCAGGAATATCCAAAGTTACAGATTGTACAAATTTTTCTTAACAGCAAAAAGTAGTCACATTATTCCAAATGTTCATCTTTCTTAAGTGATTACAGAAATGTAACAATGTCTTAAAATATTTATACAAAATAGCTTCAACAATTCAAACAAGCAATGATAAAACAGAGCTGTACAGCAACATAGCTGCGAATCTTTGCCATAGTGCCAGCCCCTGCCATCAGCATGCCTCACTCCAGAGACTCTTGCTAGAGATTAGTTTGTGTTATGGTGACATCATCTAAATTGATCAGGCTTCTCTGAAAGGCATATATTACAAGTACTGACTGAGGCCCAGTGCCTGGACTCAGAAAAGAATGTATTTTTCTCTGATTTTGAAATACAAACCATTTCCAAGTGACATGATTTTTATTAATAAATAAAGATTATGGGCAACTAAAATGGCAAGGTTCAAGTTGCAGCTTACTCTTTGTTTTTACAAGCTATTATTACAAAGGATATCAAAGAGCTTTCCTGGAGCATACAAGATCTGTTAAAATTATTTCTATTCAGGGAGAATTTCCTGGCTCTCATAGGTGTCTGATTTGGATTTGTGTGTGGAGAGAAGTAGACACAAATGGTGTTATCCAATGGGAAAACGGGCCTAAAATATATGAAAACACATGCTGAAGTCAGAACCAGTTTCAGTGTTACTGCCTGCAAAGCCTCGTACACAGCAAACATACCTTGATAATGATTCAGAAGAGCAAATATTTGACAAGGAAGGCTTATGCAAACTAGAAGCTAATTGCTAATGTTTGTTCCCAGCCAATTTTTACAAATTAAAACTCTGGTTCAGCCAAGAGAGTGTGTTTTAAAACAAGCTGAAATATCAATATTTATAAGTGAATAACGATTAAAAATAATATAACACACTTAAACTTCTGCTCAGCTAATTTTTGGCTTATTTTCATTATAGAGAATGTATGTTCTCCATGAAATATAATAAGAAACAGAAAACGTTATCTTCAAATCACAAAGACTTATATCTAGTGAATCAGTGTTTGTTTCATATGTTACAAAAACAAAATATAAATATTCACATCTATGTTGTGGCATCCAGTCATATCTATTCATTGTCATCTCAATTGCCACTTATATCTGTCAGTATCTGTCAAGTCCAGCTCGACGGGTTCAAACATTCCAGGGGAGGGTAGTGTGAATTGATGAAAAAACAGGCAAGAGACAGACAGTAAAGTCAGGAGGGCATCCAGTGAATACTGTGATCTGCTTCAAGTTTATTATTCAACATTCTTATACACCCAAATCCAAAAGAGGAGGTAAGGCAAAAGACTTCTTTACCATGATACAAAGAACAAGCGAAATAATTCCCCCCTCACATCTCCAAACATCCTGTAGCCACACATTATGTCAAGGCATCATGTCGTATAATCTTGAAGGAGCAAGAATAGATCTGAACTCTCTGACCTTTAGTCAAGGAGGTACCAATTCACTTCTCTTGTCTCCTACAAGTAGCATGTGCAATTCCAAAATTCGTAACTTCAATAGATATCAAAGGTGTGATAGCTGAAGATAAAGTTCAGGCTTCATAAGAAAATAGAGTGTGTAGAAAAGGATAGAAGAGAGAACGACAGCATGTGTGGACGCTAACACATCATTAATCACTCAATATGTGATGTAAGCACAGGAACTTCAGTTTTCCCTGGCTTGAGGGAATCAGGAAAAAGACAATAATAGAGTATAAATTTCTGTGACTTAAAATTTTGGAAAGAAATACATCTCCCACCTATAGGGATGATTACCTTCTTAAAACTCCAACTGTTGTGTGTGGATGGAATGTTTCAGACCCAGAGTCTCTCTGTAATTTATTAAGGGGCTATGTTAAGTTCTTAATCACCATTCCTTACCCATCTTAATTTCTGGCCTAACATCCTTATAATTAACTTATGAAATATTTATAAAGTATTACAAACAACTACTTTCAACCAACACAAACCCTAAGAATATTGTCCCCAGTCGCAGTCTATAGCAGATTCCCCAGCTTTGTAGTGAACAGTCTACTTGGTGCTTTCACCACTGTATTTGAAATGTACATAATTCATGATTTTCTCTGTTCTGCTAATATAAGAACTTCATGAAAAGATTACCGTGCTTGAATGAGAAATTTGCAATAGCCTGGATTTGTGTTATTTGTCCATAGTCATTCACATTTGGTTTCAGAAAACAAACAACTCTTTCTTATTTTCTTTACCCACTTTGAGGGGTGAAGGATGCTTTTGCAAGGACATATAAATAACTATGTTACTTGAAAAAAAATCCAAACCCTGTATTTTCTTTTATATCTTTGGGTTATTTGTGCATTGAGAATATGTTTATATGTGTTGTCATATGCCTGGATGCCCTTGTGTGAGTACACAAGTGTGTGTGTGTCTGTTCGTACAACTCCACAGTAAGCATCAGGTATCTTCCTCAATAGTTCTTCACTTTGTTTGTTGAGGCATTGTCAATTGCTCATCCTAGGGTTGGCCCCTTAGCCAGGAGTTCTCCTGCCTCTGCTTGCCAGTGTTGGGAATAAAGGTGTCTGCCATGCCTGCCCAGTTTGTCCATGAGTTTTTGAATCTGAATAGCAGTCCTGATGTTTGCACAGAAAGGGCTTTACGCAAGGATCCATCTCGAGCCAGGAAAACTAGAATACGCTCTTCTATAAAGTTTGCTCAGTGTTAACTCTTTTTGAAAGTAAAATGCAGACCATGCTAGAAAAGACACCCATTGCCAAGTCCTTCACAACACACCATAAATGTGAACGCAAAGTGCTCCAGTTTAAAATCAATCAAGGTGGTGCAAAGCTTAAACTGCAATTGATTTTGGCTAATTTGCAAGTAGAAAGGTTTAGAACTTGAATAATTTCTTTCCCACTTTAGCTGGTTCACCAGCCTATGCAATGAGCTGCCTAATTATTAGTCTTGCTTGTTTGTTTATTTACTTCAGATAATTCCTGAGTGAGATAACTTTTGATTTATTTCAACTGTCCTTGGGTAGATGAAAGAAACTAAAAACTAAATGGGGAGGTAGGTGAGAGTTTTCTTAAACCCTTTGAGACAAGTAAAAAGAAAAGCCTCAAATCCTAAACCTCAAATTTGTATCTTTGTATTTTTAGAATTCAGCTAAAAAACGTGTAAACAAGAGTCCACTTTAACTTCCTTTTAATGATTTGGCAGACAAAGAAGAACAAAAAGGAACAACAAAACATCAATCCCATTAGGATGAGGATAGAATGAGTACAAATTATTCTTTTTGTTACCATTCCTGATCAAAAAGCCTCAAGACCTTACTGCCATCCCAAGAAATCAGCATGCAGTGTTCTTTTAAATGGTGATTTCTACATTTTTGAAAATGTAAAGGCAACGTAGTATCTGAAGGGTAAGGAAACTTACCCTTCAAAAGCTCTGAAGCTTCCTTTCATTGATTCCCCAAAATCTCTTCTTAAATGAGCAGAGGCAAGGACATACTCAATGATGATAAAAATTAACCAAGACAAACATTCCTATGTATCCCTCCAATGTGCATTGCATCTTTCTTGTGAATGCCTATATGTGTCAATGAGTGAAATATATTATACTTAGGTAAACCCTTATACCATCACACAAACAAGTAAACATAAACATTTGCCGATTTGAAATTTTGTATCAGGGAAATGGTAACTCAGGAAAACTTTTTACCAGAATAAGTGGCTGAAAATATCTGCTGTTTTCAGAAATGCCTAATTAATTGGGTATCTTTTTTTCCAAAATTGTATATTATGCAAAGTAATTGCCCTACTTCTCTTTGATAAAATTATTGGTGTATCTGAATACAGTTAATTTAAAATCTGCTTGTGGTAGAGGAGTTTGCACCTTACTTTTCAACTTAATGAGGCTTTACTGAATATTCATATAATTATTAAAATATTTGTAGAATT
Organism: Dicrostonyx torquatus; assembly: GCA_028555095.1. Lineage (NCBI taxonomy): Eukaryota > Metazoa > Chordata > Mammalia > Rodentia > Cricetidae > Dicrostonyx > Dicrostonyx torquatus. Next base: position 2,038,059 of record JAQHUG010000274.1, on the reverse strand, counting down.
ATACTTAGTGCTATTATAACTAAAGTTCTAGCTACATTTAAATGTGTTGCTTTCTTATAGAAATTTAAAAACCTGGGGCATTGTTCACAATTTCCATGCTGAAAGACAGTCTGTCAAACTGAAATAGCTACACAATGCAAGCCATTTTGTGACTCAGTTCTTGATTGCAGACAGCTGAGATTCAATAGCTGCAGGGGAATTGAGGACACCATCCAGACATCCATAATAATCCCCTTAGCTTTTTCCCTGCTCACTTGAAAGCTGCATCAACATGTCTGCCTATTTCTTGGCCCTATAATTAAACAAGAAAGCAGCATACACATTCTGATCATATAAAATTTTAGCCACTCATAAAAACACTAGGAAAGGTACTCATTGAGGTCTCTGATCCAGAAGCCTTGCTTTGATGGTTCCTAGGACCCTGCAGTTGATGACTATAACCTCAAAGAAGTCCTGGAATCACAGAACATCTTTAGCATTAGTGCACAACCAAAAACCAACAGAACCATCAGAGCCTTACACACACACACACACACACACACACACAGAGAGAGAGAGAGAGAGAGAGAGAGAGAGAGAGAGAGAATCACAAATACACAAACAGACAATACACAGACACGTGCACAAATGATATATATGCATCTCTCTGAGATGAGTCAAATGATTGTACCTTAATATAGATAGTCTATTACTGCAGCACTAGGCTCTTTTTGTGAACAAAAAGCAATAAAACAAATGGTGTATTCTGCAGCACAGCAGAATACAGAGTAGGCAAAGGAATGATAGAATTTTTCTTAGTATTAAAGAAAATTCAGTGATGAAACGAATACAAAAAATCTTCCCCCCCAAACAAGATATGCATCACTCACATGCACTCCCATCTAAAAACTACTCCAAGACTTAGTTACATCAATTGCCATGTGCTTTTATTCATATTCATCAATGTTTATACAAATCTATACAGCCCAACATTGAATTGCAGGCTCTGAAGCTGGTATTTAACTATCTTTCCTTGACATTCAGGTGAATGTTTTTGTTTCTATGTCCAAGTGGACTTCAAAGCCCAAGACAATCTCAAGGTAATGATAACCTCATGACCATTGGAAGGAACATAGATATTTCATGTTGTTTTCATGCTCCAACATGAATAGTCTGAGACTTCCTTAAGACTCCTCCCATTTCCTTGTCTAGTAGGTCTTCTTTCAAAATTTCCTGTCTTCTTGTTATGCCCAAACTTCCACTCAGTGTATTAGTCAAACCTGAACCTTCTGCTGGACCCAAGGCTAATCCCTGTTACCTTTGTAGATCGCCAGAACAGGAATCAGACCCTGCTCAGTTTAGAGGTCTGAAAGGATGGTGTCCATCCTTCATAATGAATTTAGGTGCCAACATCCTTGTCTCTCTGTTAACATAGTGTTTTTAGACAGTGAACGTCCAGCAGCTGGCCTCGTTAGGTACAGGATCTCTTTATGTAGTGCTACCTGTTGTGGAATTATCTATATAGACCAAGATTGCTTCAAACTAACAAAGATCCACATCCCTCTGGCTTTTGTGTGCTTGGATTAAAAGTGCACACCACTGTGTGAAGTGTTCCCTTCCCACAGAGTGGCAGTGAGACTTTATCAGACACAGATATTTTTTATACGGTTTTCTTTCTCTCTTTCTTCCTTCCTTTCTTTTTTCCCTTTCCTTCTTAAATTTCTTTTAATCTAGTTTGCTAATTGATTTAATTTTTGGGTGTGAAGAATGAAAACTGGGTAATTTCCCTAGCTCTGCCCAAATGACTGTAAGTTTATAAGTACTCACTGTTGGTCCCTTCACTAAGAATTATCACAAATGTGCTTGTTAGTCTTTGTCAAGAAAACATCTGTCCCAGATGTCCTACCATGTTTTGAATGAGGTCTTCTAATGACCCATACAGAAATAGCCCACTATGACTATACTTACATCTCAAAATCTTCACAAATCTAAAAATATTCAATGAAAAACTAATTCTTTTGGAAAAGACACAATTCTAATTAGACTATAAGGTCATGATATTTAAATTAATGTGCGTGAAACCTGTCTGTACTGTTGTGAAATCTATTTTTAATATCCTAACATTCTTGATGACCAAGGTCACAAGGATTACTTAGACCTTACTCAAAGGTCAGAGAAAGAGCAAAATACAAATTCAAACATAGCTTTTGTCCTCATGCAATAAGTGTATATGTAAAAATAAGACACTAGAAAAAATTAAATGTAATAAACAGCTAAGTTAATATAGTAACAAATATTATGAAGAATTATAAAAATGAGTAAAGAAAGAGACTATGTGCAAACAAATTTAATATTCTTTCTGAAAATTTGGCAACCAAGCCTGATCTTGAATGAAATGAGACCTACAGATATAAAAACAGGTATTTCAGTAAAAAAGGAAAATATTTGCAATAATAACACAAAAACATGTGGGTTGTTTATAAAAAGTCTCATCAGAGATGTTTCTCACTTCTAAGGCCTTTGGGACCCAATGCCACTTAGATAGGACTAGAAATAATTTCCCTGACTATACTTTTTAAGAAAAGTAATCTTTTAAAATATTCTATTTCCTTATTTCCAGCATCATTCTTTCAATTTCATTTTTTCATTGCCTCTTAGCTGCCTCACATCTCATTCTGGGAGTTCATAACTAGACTCTAAAGGTTCCAATACGTTACCAATCCAGTCCACCTCCACAAAACAGTAATTCTTATGAAAATAGTGATAGCAGCAAGACACATTCTCTCTGGAACACAACAACTTTTGAGTGTCTTTTGAATACTCCCCTGGCATTCCATTTCTTACCTTTGCAGACCCATTTACTGAGGTTCCATCTATATGTCACCTTGCCTAGACTGTGACTGTAGCCCTGTCAAAGGAATCCTTTGTCAATAAGACTTCAAATTTCATTTTGTCATAGGAGAAACCTATGCATGGTTTGGAACGCAGATGGAAGCCGTGGCCTATTCTCCAAAAGTCAGTACAGTGAGACATGAAAATAAACAGACCCAGAAGTGGTAGTAGGTTTCAGGTTTTCTTAGGCCATCCTGTTTTTTATAGAACATTGCTTTGATGAACTCTCCAGCTCCTCTTGGCATATAATAACCAGACATCAACAGCACATTGCAGTTAGCTAGGGGGAACTACACAGATCTCTTTATTTGCAAGTTCTCTCGTTTGACCTCATCAATGTCACAGAAGTGAGGATCAAATTTCCTCTTTACACACTATTACTTCCCAAGGGACCACTGTGACTATAGAGGATCTTACTCCTACAACGAATCTTTCATTCCTCAACACTGTAGTAATTCTGTTGCTGAGCTCATACCTCTTTCCACCTTTCTCTGGGACAATGGTCTTTTATCCTGTCACTGGTATTATTTTTAATAAAATGTTTATTGGTCAGTAGTCAGGCAGGAAATAGAGGCAGGGAGGCCAGGCAGGAAGTACAGTTGGGACGACAAGAACAGAAGAATGCTGGGAAGAGGAAAGGTCAGTCTGCAGTTGTCATCCAGACACAGAGGAAGCAAGATGTGACTGCCTTGCTGATAAAGGTACCAAGCCATGTGGGTAACACGAAAGAGAATTATGGGTTAAGATGTCAGATGTAAAAGTTAATCAGAAGCCTGAGCTACTAAGTCAACCGGTTTATAATTAATGTAGACCTCTGTGTGTTTCTTTGGGACTAAACAGCTACAGGATCAGGCAGACAGAAATCTGTCAACAGAAATTTCAATCAACACCACCTCAAGTGTTTTTAAACAGTCCATATTATTTTACTATGACTGAAAATGATTAACATGATATCATTTTGACTTATTTTATCCTTTCTGAAATTAAATCTGAAAATCATGGAAACTCACAAGCAGGGTTTCCTGGCAAAAATGAGTTAGAAGAGACATAGTAGAATTACAGCTTTTAACACAATAGGGAAATACCCTTAGTTTGGCCATTAAGAGAAGCTTTTTTTAGCTCTACTGTATGAAAAGTAAAATAAAGTCTGAAGCTTATTAACAATCCAGCTAATAAGCTACAAAGACTTTTCATCTCCATTTACCATCTCCCCTTTCTTTCCAATGAGACTTGTTATTATTAGTGCAAAACTCTGAAGAACCTAACATTAAGAATTCCTACGTGGTATAACAGCAGAAATATCTGTGTGTGCCATTATGTCTTCATGAGTATTCAGTTGGCTTAATATTGATGAAAAACACATGTCATCTGAAATGTGTAGAAACTTACTAGAAAACATTAAAGAAAAGCATAGAGAAGTAGCTTAAAGAGCAGTGGGAAACACAGGGAAGATGGAAAAATAAAACTTTGAGACAGTAGAATCAAAAGGTCTTTGCTATCCGTTGGTTGACATGAGAGGACTGAGAGTTAGGGATAGCAGGGCAAATCACCAATCATTTTTTGGTATTTCTGCCTGGGTAACTGACAAGATGAACAACTTTAGCAAATGTGGGAAAGAAATAAATAGAAAATAAAGAGGGGAAGACAAATTTAAGGTGTAGGTGAGCTCTGTATTAAGCTTAAGGGGGAAATCTGGCCTATTGTACATATATGGGTAGCATTTGAATGTTGTTGGTACCTAAATTTATCTCATAGATGCCACTGTACATGTAAAGGATGTGGAATAAGCAAAGAAGACAATTTAAAATTAAAATAATAATAATAATTAGGGAATAACAAATTAAGAATGAACCTGAAAAGATGAAAATCTTTTATTTTTTTCCCAATGTGGCACAGTCAGAAAAAAGCTAAATGAACTATGCTTTTCAAGAGAGAAGACTAGCTTTTATCGTCAAGAAAAATTTTGAATTTTGAGTATTTCACTTCGTAGTAACTTCTGTCTCCATGGTGATCCAGCAATTCCTATGGATTCCTTTTCAAAGGAGCAGTGTAACAGACATCACAGTCCAGTGCCCGTTACTTGAGAAGGAAACCCAGATCATAAAAAAGCGACTTGTGAGCCCCACTGTGAGAAGAAGGTGGAACATGCTATTAGGCCAAGAGTCCTGGGAATACCCGGAAAGTCTTCAGACACTAAGTCTGTTTCCTTTCATTCTTCATTTGCCTGTAGCTCTTTCTGGTACTTCTTTTTGGAATAGCAATATTAAATTACCAGAGTTAATCTGCCTTCTTTTTCCTTCAAATTCTGTCTCCTGATCCCCACAGCCTCACCAGCCATTTTCTCTGCCCTTGGGGAACATCACGACTGTTTCTTTCCAGCTTCTTCTTAGCTTCTTCCAGGTAACTATGGTGGTACATTTCCTATGGTGGATGCTTCATAAACCTCCTGACACTCTGATTGTCTTTGTGTCTTCCTATTGCTGCCACCAGAGTCATAAAAAGGGTTTTTGTTCCTTACTCCGCCTTCCAAGAAATACTAAGAAACTGAATGCATCAAAATTTTTTATGGATATTGAGAGAACAATAATTAACTTTATATGGAAAAACAAAAAGCCCAGGATAGCCAAAACAATCCTATACAATAAAGGAACTTCGGGAGGCATTACCATCCCTGACTTCAAACTCTATTACAGAGCCACAGTATTGAAAACAGCTTGGTATTGGCATAAAAACAGAGACACTGACCAATGGAATCGAATCGAAGACACGGATATTAATCCACAAACCTATGAACACCTCATATTTGACAAAGAAACTAAAACTGTGCAATGGAAGAATGAAAGTATCTTTAATAAATGGTGCGGGCTTAACTGGATGTCAACCTGTAGGAGAATGAAAATAGACCTTTATCTATCACCATGCACAAAAACTCAAGTCCAAATGGATTAAAGACCTCAATATAAATCCGACCACACTGAACCTCATATAAGAAAAAGTGGGAAGTAACCTGCAATACGTGGGCACAGGTGATCATTTCCTATGTAAAACCCCAGTGACACAGACAATAAGAGCAACAATAAATAAATGGGACCTCCTGAAACTGAGAAGCTTCTGAAAAGCAAGGGACACAGTCATTAAGACAAAAAGGCATCCTATTGAATGCGAGAAGATCTTCACTAACCCCACATCAGACAAAGGCCTGATCTCCAAAATATACAAAGAACTCAAGAAACTAGACAAAAAAAAAAATCTAAATTACCCAATTAAAAAAATGGGGTAATGATCTGAATAGAGAATTCTCAACAGAAGAAGTTCGAATGGCCAAAAGATACTTAAGGTCATGTTCAACTTCCTTAGCCATCAGGGAAATGCAAATCTATTTGGAAGTTGAAGGATTGGATTAGTGTTAATAAGCATTGCATTTAAATCATTGGAGCCTAGAAATCAGGAACCTGAATTTATCATCTCTATCTCTTTGTCTGAGGATGATCCTTGCTGTTCTATGAAGAAGCATACCTCATCACACTGACCTAAGATGAGGAACTATATGCTTCCTCTTCACCCATTGTTCTCTAAATCAGTCCATCCTCTCCTCACGATGCTCAGTGTATTTGGAGATAACTGGGTGTGTCCAAGGGCAGCATGAAATTTGTTGTCATTTTTTTCACTAAACCACCACACATCCCTCCTCTTGTAAAAGACATATGACTGCTAGTCTCTTCCCAATTTATCTGCCCCCTAACATGAACTTTAGAAATCCACTTTCAACAAAAGCAAGAGCAAACATTACTTGAAAAAGAGCAAGGCAAAACGTGCAATGTATTCCTGAACATCTCATCATAGCAAAAAATAATCATCAAAGCGAAAGCAGTCAAGGTTAACAGCAGCACTGAACAGTGATTCATTTGGTAAACAAGAGTAGGTGTAATTATCACAAAAGCAAACTTTGCTAAGGGGATAACTGTCAAAGCTCTTGCAGTAAAAGGTCTCTTTACCATTTTAATCCGACAGGCTGTGAGTTCCCCAGTGAAAGCAACTCTCAATAAAATCACAAATGTAACTATGGTATTCTGTTAAACTTTCATTTCAGTCATAGCTACCAAAACAAGCTTAATATTTACAATTCAAATGACCCTGGTAGTTGGCCGATATGGCTGATAATGCAGATTATATATAAAATATTCCTTCAACTCTGCATATTTTTGTATTGGCCAATATTTGCTATTGGTAACAACACTTTAAAGAGTTTTGTTTATTTGTTATTAGAGTTTGACCCTTGCAAAGAACTAAGTCAAATTTCAGTTTGTGTTGCAGTCCTACATTCAGGAATTTTCAAAATAAAAAGTATCTGCTTAGGCGACCCCAGGTAACTCCAAGCTACATATTGTAAGAGAACTCTCTTACTATGCATGCATCATTCTTGAACAGACTTCATGAATTTTCATATTTTTCACTTGAAAAAAAAGAATGAAATAGAATTTTAAAAAACAAGCAGCATGTTCTGTAGCATACAAAATTATAATAAGACTGACTCCAGCCCTGGGCGCTTGACTTGGAGATAACTACTTTTGACATAGAGTAGGGGAAACTTGCAATGTTGTCCATTCAACTTTCTTTAGTGGAGGTAGTATCCAGTCTCCAAACTTTATGATAAAGTTCCTCTTACATATGCAGCTAATAAACATTTGAAATAGCTTTACAAGGACTAAATTAAATTAGAACAGCTCTTTGTTTTCAATCTTAAGGAATTTATGTGTAAATGGCCATACTTAATCTTGACAAGCTGCTGTGTTAGACATCTAAAAGCTAAGCCTGTATGGTGGTGTGGAGCATGCCACTCACACTGTTGGATAGTCTAACAAAAGCAGGAGCAAATCAAATTCAGCTTCAAGTGTCCTGACTATTCTATTATCTATCTATCTATCTATCTATCTATCTATCTATCTATCTATCTATCTATCTATCTCCCTGGTTAATTTGAAGAAGAGATGAAGGAGAATGAAAATTGAATGTTGCCTCTTTGAAACAGTGGTAATATCTCATGTTTTATTTCCATAGATTCCTGCACCTGGATTTACAGAGAGTAGGCATAAAGCAATCTGTTGATGCTAAATTTACTTGCCTTTAAAAAGTGCCAAAGAGGAAAGAACACAGCATAGAATTTTGTTTCCCCAAATTATCCTACTTGCACTCTTCTATAGTGAAGCAAGTAGAGAGCCTTCCCTAAAACTGACTGGGCCTATTTCCAGCAGAGGGCGTCTTCACAGTTGGCTGAGTCCAATTTACACGTGTGCCAATTGTTAGTCGTTGTCAACACAGAGAGCAAGAAAGTATGAATCAATCAACACTGATCAGCTCAGCATCTCCACTGTCCACATAATAAAAAGCAGTCCTATCTTTATAATAAGCCATTTACTTCAGCCTAGAAAGCAGCTTCATGAGGTCGATTCACTTTTTGAGATGGAAAAAAATAATAGAAAATATTATTGATTTTACTCTCCAGATGCCCATTTAGATGGTAAGTGTAAGTTTTTTATGATTAAAAGCAAAATAGAATTTAGTAGGAAGGTTCAAAACAGGCTATTATGCTGCAATGACCTCAAATTATAATTTTTTATTATACGCAATTATTTGTTTTCAAATTTCCTACTTAGCTTACTCCCACAGATTTCTCAAATAGAATCAGCTTTCACTGTAGCTTCATTGGCTTTCTTAATTTGTATTATTTTATTTAGTTTATTTGTGGCAAAGCAAGGACATTGATATGGCTTATGAGCAAATGAGTATTATTTCCCTAGACTATCCCTTTCCTTCTCCATTTTAATAAGTGAAAACACTGTTACAGATTTACAGAGGTGGATGGCTTAGCATAACTACTGTCAGTCAAAAGCGCTTGTTGAATGAGCCTCAAGGGAGCAACTATAAAAATCTTTGCAATGCATGTCAAATTCCATCCACTTCTTAAGAGGCCAAAAGGTCTTTTGACAGGGGCTCAGAATGGTTTCATCTCCTTAAGCTGTCCTCTTTGAAGAGAGGAGTTTTGATGCTCAGGAAACCAGTATTTATGTCTATTGTTCCAGTCCCTAAGGATTCTAATTTCTTTGAACTGAAGAACCAGTGATCTTACCTAGGTGGTTTATACAAAGGTGACTTTGTGTCTTCGCTATAACCTTAGTGTTGTTGTAGAAATTCGTCTTTCATGTCAAATGACCTTTTTGTGGTCTTCTTCGCATTTTTAGCATTCTGTAAATTCTCTTCTTCTAAACTAGGAAAAGTAGTTGCTCATTAGCTGGAAACTGTCCTCATTGACTCAGCCTTCTGTTGTTTCCTATAGACTGTGAGCTTTTAAAGAACATTAGTATCATAAAACTAACATGTCTTCAAGAATAAAACTGGCACTAATCTGGGTTCTGAGCAATCATTTAGTTAATACTATATAGACAGGAGTTCATTGCCCTGTTTAAATCCCACACTGTTGCTAGTGGCAGGAGCAATGGGGTTCACAGTGTTGCATTGGAAGATGATCTAAATCATGATAGCAATTATTGATATTTTCAGAGTTCGTAGTCAGCCCTACCATAATTTTCACTTAATAGGCTTAAGAGTTGGCCTGTTATCCACTCTTCAAGGACTTCAAATGCATGATATCACCCCAAGATAGTATCCTTTAGATTTTGGTTCTAGTCAGGAAGAAAATATACACGCCCCAAGATTGGGGGATACTAAGCTTATTCTTAGCACAGTTTCTGAAAAAGGAATAACTCCGCTAAGCTTGCCAGATCCCCAAGGTCCAATTATATCTCTTTGCCTCTGCATTTCCTTTCAGGTGTTGTAACCACTGCTGGTGAACACAGATAACATAGGGTCACCGATGATGCGAATTTTCAAAATACAAGCCATGAAACATTAAGCTAATTATGTTTTAGAGATCACAGTCATTGCTTACCTGAAGAAGTTAATACTGATCACAGAGTCACATAGTCTTGTATCTGAATGGCCAAAGGCTGGTGAAAAGACTTTCAGCCAGTTGCTGCTCTTTAATCTTGCTCTGTATTAGAGTTTTTCAACAATTTTAAGGGAGCCGTCATATCTGCCTATAGACTTTTCTCTTTTATAATCTAAGCGTCTCTTGCTTCCTTCTACTGCTTTTAAAGTATGAGTCTCCCGCCCCCACATCTACCTGATCTTAGTCTCCTTTCTGAGCTAATAGAGCTTTCAAAGACATTAACTTTTTAAGGCAGGCATGTCACACTTGATTCACGTTGAGTTTAGAGTCAAGTTGAAGATCATGATCTTTTTGCAGGTGCTACTGCACTAGCATTTATTCCATCTTTATTCTATTAGGGGTTCTTAATGGAACCATCTGTCAGTAGCTGCGTTTTTCCTGCTTCACTTCTGCGTTGCTGTGATAAAGCACTGTCCAAGAGCAACTCAAGGAAGTAAGGGTTTAGTTGGCTCTCAGTCACCATGGAAGCCAAGGCAGAAACCTAGTGACAGGAACTGAAGCATAGACCACAGAGAGATACTTTTCACTGGCTCTTTCAGTTACCTTTTTTTATATAGCCCAACTCCACCTGCCTAGGGATTGCACAGTGACTGGGTTCTCACACATCAATCATTAATCAAGAAAATGGCCCACAAACATGCCCAGAGGCAGCCTGATTGAAGTAGTCATGCAACTGAAATTTGATATTCCTTCTTTCCAGGATTTGTCTAGATTTGTGTCAAGTTGGTAAAAATTAGACAATAAACAGGAATGGTGTTTGGCATCAGTTTGCTGCTGTCTTGCTTTACTTTAATTTGAGCAAATAATCACAGGAGAATATTTAAATTATGATATTCAACAATACAAGTATGTTCAATAACAAAAAAGAGAGGGAACATGTCAAAGGATCCAAATATTTTCTCTTACAGTTTTTTTCTACAGCAGGTTAGTAAAGATTTATAGACAATAGACAAAAATACATGCAATTATAAATACAAATGAGAAATATGTAAAGACATATTTAAGTCAGAAGTTGCACTAGAAAGTTTAAGTTTAAGTAACAAGTAGGTATGAAAAGTAGTTTTGAGACATGACTTTCCCATTCTCAGAAATTACTAGTTATCTCTATAATAATCATTAAACAGAATATTTTTGCAAACCATCAAAATTTAAAAGTATTTAAATTATATATGTACACACATATATATAGTCCTAAAGTATTTCATCTAATAAAATTAGCACATATTTGAAGTCAGTAATACATTCATTAAAATAATTTATGTGAGAAAGAAATGTATTAAAATTTTTACTGATTTATTTTTATGAAAACCACATAAAAATTTTAAATTGGAACAAAAAATTTTAAAAAATGCTGAATCAAATGATGACATCAAATTAAAATGGCAGAATTCACATCATAAATACTTGTAAAACAGAAGTTTGAACTTAACTTACATTTACTGCTTTCTCTATCACTAGCTAAAGCTTTAGATAAAACTTAAGACTATCCTAAAATGTATATTTCACCCTACAGTTTGTTATTAAAACATCAATCATCACCTTTGATTTGTATGTCCCTAACTCAGAATTGTGCAAGATGCTGAGATATTACTACAACTTCACTGACTAAATACCCCTAACTCTTGAATGGAAACATGATCCATGAAGAACAGACCCAATTTTATAAATTAGCATATGTTTGAGCAAAGTACGTGGTATTTTGTCAAACAGCAACACTTTCTTTGAAAAGCCAATGATAGTTGCTCCTCCTAGTCATTGCAAATCTGCTCTATTCAAGTTGATATAATTTATGCAATGCTATTTGGAATATCCAGCTGCTTTGAAGTTCCGTATATTTAAGCAATATGAGGAAATTTCCAGCAGCATTTTCACTTTTAGAAGTGCTATACTGCACATAAAGGACAAATTTTTCAAAACATCATAAATCCCTAAACAGTCCTCCTATTTGGGTTGCATTTGGAGGCAAGTAATACTCATAGGGCACCGAATATCTGCAGATACCATCTTTTGTATTGCTTACATTTGCAAATGAACAAGCTTAAGCAGAAACAATCCCTTCAAATCCTTTTCAGTGATGTGATGGAGCATTTTAGTGACCTGGAAGTTCATTTGGAAGTGGAAGAAAGAAAGTAAGTCAGAATGCTGGTCTTCCTAACACACTACACAGACCAACAATCATACAGAACTGTATGTAGCAGGTAGTTATAATGCTATTCTGCTCTCTCCTTTTTAAAGCTAACTACTTTATTCTGTACTGCTCTCAAATGCTTTAAACAGGAATGTTCCACACTGTCCAAGCTCCCTCCTCTATGCAGTGTCATCATACTTACTGCAATAACAACCTTAATACATTCATGAGGAAGATGGTCCTATGACCTACTCCCTTCTTGAAAGTTTTCCTTGACACCTCACACATATGACCATGTTTTAGAAAAGATATTCAGAACAAAATCATCCATTATTTATCAAAATTGTACATGAGCTAGCTTTTAAAATAAGATTTATTAAAAATTTATTAATAATTTATCCAGGACACAAAGTAAGTTATGGAAATCGAAAGGCGTGTGTGTGTGTGTGTGTGTGTGTGTGTGTGTGTGTGTGTGTGTGTGTTTGGTATGTTTACAGATCCATGCACATGTTGCAACAAATATGCTGATTTAAATATCAGGTGTGGGTTCTCCCTGGCCACTTTGCTTGAGACAAAGTCTCAGCTGTTGCTCATTTCTGTGTAAGCCAGATTATTGGTCCCACAAACTACGGGTAATGAATTTGTCTCTTCCTCCTATCTCCTAGAAAAAATATACGGGCATTACAGATGCCTGGGATACTGCATCTGGCTTTCACTTGGCTTAGGGGCTGAACTCAGGTTTGTGGGCAGTGTGGTTAACACTTTCTTCAATAAGCTCTCTCTCTCAGCATACAAACATATTACTACAAATGATACAAAAATCCATTTAAAATTTAAAATTCCAGTATTACTATATTTTCCAAATATGGCTAACATATATTTTGAGGAACATCTTAGGAGTAGTCTGCCTGGTATCCTGATACAGTATCTGAGTCTTAACATCTAGCCTTCAATTGTTAATAATTTATAATGACAATTTATTACTAGAATTTCTAATTACTCATAATAGATTCTGTAGCAGAAAATAAGCACATCCTTATATTAAGTAAGAAAATTAATTAGAATAGTCTTAGTTCATGTTTCACAGTAATGTATCAATCGTATATATTTGATATATACATATATATCCATATGGGTATGTATTAGTGTGCATACATGTGTAGATATTTAAGCAGTAATTATTTTATTTGTGATGCTTCTACTTTCTGTGATTCCCCACAAATCATGAATAATATTGAATAAAATAAATAAAATTGCCACAGAATTTAATAACATAATAATAGTAATAATCCTGAAAAATATCACCAGTAAAAACACTAAACTGAAATAAGAAAATACATTCTCCCTTGCCTATATCCCCATGGTAGCTGATAAATATCTTGAACTGATAAATTTATAAATCATAAACTACTTCTATGTGCTTAGAAGGAAGAAAGAAGACAGAGAGCTCATGTGATGTTCTATGAAAATAAATAATTTTGATTGCAGAAGAATAATGTGTCATGTAATACAGATTTAAGATTGTACAGAACTAAAATTTTCTTTAAATAACTTTTATCTGGGTAACATTGATTCTTCCCGTCACTGGGGACAAAAAAGCAATACATATAAATGTTAGTGTTCAACATTTCAAAACCGTTTGACTCTGAAATAACATCTTCTCAAGTTTAAGCAATCCTGAGACCCTGTCTAAAGACTTTTGCCCTCCTAGGAAGAGGGAGGAGGGCTGACATATATACAAGAGTTTATGGAGTGGCTCTCTCCAGTGATCTATAAATGAACTTGTGCCAGATTTCTCCTGAGAGGGTGTGGACATGGCAGCTGGGGATCAAGATCATAGTGCTATAAATAAAAGGACAGTTTGATCACAGAGCATGAGTTTGTCTAAACTGTACTCTTTCAGCAGTGCAGAGACTCAAACATGGAAACATCAAAGCTCTTACAATCACCAAGAGACAAGGTACAGAGAGTTATCCAAAAAGACAGGACATTTTTTTTTAAAAAAAGCCTTTCATTATTTCTTAAAGGTTATACAAGCTTTGGAATTAGGAAATGGCCCTTATTTCAAATTGACACTTGGATTCCAGAGAGATTGGCCACTAAATCTTCTATTCAATTGATTAGCTCATGATGTTATGTTATTCTGTTATTTTTTTTTTTTGCTTGTAAAATACTATTGCTTTAGAGTACAAATTTGTCCTTTTGCAAAATTGAGAGTATAAGTATGGAAGTCTTTATTGATATGGCCATATTTTTCACAAGATTTTGTTTTTTTCAACATTTGTTTAAAATTTAATGACATATACATAATACAAGGGCATAATGTCTGTTCTCCAAACTGATAGTTCAAGGATATGGGGTTGTGAGAAAGCCATAAGTTTACATGAGTGGGACCCTCAAGGATGGGTTAGTGTTCATCTAAAGAAATGGTAGAGAATAGAATTATTGTTTTTGTACAGTGTGAAAATATAGGAATACAGGTATCTGAACCTAGAAGAGGATGTTCTCCAAAACCTAAACATGCTAGCAGCTGGAAAGCAGACATCAAGGTGGTAGGTTGTGATCTTCAGAACTTTGAATGGAAGATCTGTTATTTTTTAGGTACATAGTTTATAGTGATTTGCTATCAAAGCTCCCATACAGTGAAATAGATACACACCCTGCCTTGATTTTTCTGCTTTGCAGTTAGTTATTCAAGGGCAACTGAAAGTCACAGTCGTCTTGTCTCTTACTTATATCTCAATTCAGATAAGTGATTTTTAAACTTTTAAATTCATTTTTGTATAAAGTATGATCAAAATTTTACTTATCTTCTAACATTTATTAACCTCAGAAGCACTGTTTTCCAAAGCTACAATCAATCTTCCAATCTAAAATTAATCCAAATAATTTTAACATAAAGCTCATTTCCAAATATGTATGTTTGTACTGTCCCTTCAGTTACTATTATTTTCCAACATTTATAGGATTAATCACAAATTATCAATGAACTTTAAATCTTTTCCTTACCTATGAAAACTCTCTCAACAGACAGTATGCCTGTAACTTTATAATTACAAAGAGCCTAGCAGTGAGTGAAATAAAATGGCCAAGAAAGAAAGTCATAGAAATGAGAGAGGAGTTTGTGTGTTTATAAAGGCTTTGGGGAGGTTCCAATTTAATCTGTCAGAAAAGAGGTGATGACCTTTGACCTAATGAGATTAGACAGGTTCACATTGGCTACTAGGCAGCAAACAGAAGCACAGTTAGGGTAAAGATATATACAGTTTTGGTAAAGAAAAGACCAATGCTGCATGGTGGGGGTGCATGCCTTTAATCCCAGTACTCGGGAGGCAGAGGCAGGTGGATCTCTGTGAGTTCAAGAGCATCCTGGATCCTGGTCTACAAGAGTTAGTTCCAAAGCTACAGAGAAACCCTGTCTTGAGAAAAAAAAAAAAACAGAAAAGAAAAGAAAAAAAATGAAAAGACCAGATAGGGAGCTGTAACAAATCTACAAGTGAGATTTTGCTGGATTGGCTAGAGTATTTATTTATTTATATTATTCTTTCATACATTACATCCCAACCACAGATTCCCCTCTCTCCACTCTTCCCAGTTCCATACCTCTCCTCACCTCTCTTTTAGGTTCACTCCTCATTCATTTCTCTTCAAAAAAGAGCATTCTTTCCAGGCCTATCAACAGAACACAGAATAAGAAGCTACAGTAAGACCAGGAATTAAATGTTTATATCAAGACTGAACTAGGCAACCCAGTAGAAGAAAAAGGGTACCAAGAGTAGTCAGAGGAGACAGAGATACCCCCTCATTTATATTGTTAGGAGTCACGCAAGAACACCAAGCTACACAACAGTGACAAATACAGAGGGAATACGTCAGACCCATACAGGCTCTTCAGTATTGATTGTGTCTTCAGTTTTTGGGAGCCTCTATGAGCTAGCTTAGTTGATTCTGTGGACCATGTTCTTGTG
Source organism: Dicrostonyx torquatus (assembly GCA_028555095.1). Classification (NCBI taxonomy): domain Eukaryota; kingdom Metazoa; phylum Chordata; class Mammalia; order Rodentia; family Cricetidae; genus Dicrostonyx; species Dicrostonyx torquatus. Next base: position 2,022,086 of record JAQHUG010000274.1, on the reverse strand, counting down.
GTGTCATGTACCATTTGGGCTCTCCATACTCTTCTGTAGGGTTCCCTCCATCTCTGCTTGTGTCTGGCTGTGTATCTCTGTATCTGCTCCCATCAGTTGCTGGATGATGGCTCTCTGATGGAAACTGAGCTAGGCTCTCACCTACATGTATGGCAGAATATCATTACAAATCATTTCAATGATTTTTTTTTTTTTGGCAGTCATGTTTGGTCCATCCTAGCTCTCTGGGTTTTCCAACCTCTGGTTCCAAGGGATTAGACAGAATACTGACAAATAAACTAGCAACAAATAGATTTTGAACACATGTTGAACTAGAGGTATACAATTTTCTAATGAATGGAATATAATATTTAGGAAGCAAAGAAAAATTGTTTTAGCCTGAATATATAGTGTTTACTTATCATTTACTATTGGCATGGTGTAGAGAGTACAGATGGGAATTTTGGATGAAAATCAGATATTAGGTATTGTTTATCTCAGATACGAAGCAAATGTTATGGCTATTAGATATTTTAATAGAGTCATTAATAAGCATTTTTGAGATTTTGTCTCAGAAATGAAAACAAAGTTATGTGTAAGACAGATTAAATTATAACATATCTGTATGCTAATAAAATGGACCAAATATGCAAAACATATTTTTTGCTTTGTTTTGTGGAATATTACTTTAACTACATAAAGATGTGTTACATTTGTTTATGCTGCATTTGTTTAACAATGAAAGGTGTGTTGCTTTGCTTACCTCAGGCACCTGATTGGTCTAATGAAAAGCTGAATTCCCAATAGCTATGTAGTAGGTTGATAGGCAGGGCTGGTTGGTAGAGAAAATAAGTAAGAAGAGGTAATTTATGCTCAGGGGACAAGAGAAGAGCATGGAGAGAGAACAAAGGAGAAAGAGAGGAAGCCATGAAGGCCTAGTCAGACAGGCAGCAGCCAGAAAGACAGACATAGAGTAGAACATACAGAATGAAAGAATGGTGAAAAGCCCTGAACCAAAACATAGATGAAGAGAAATATGTTAAAATAAATTATAAGAGCTAGTGGGACAAGCATAAGCAAAGGCTGAGCATTTCTAACTAATAATAAGTTTCCATGTCATGAGCTGTGAGCTGGTTGATGACCCAAAAGAAAACCTGCTACATGAGGGTAATAAAGTTAGATAAGTAAGAAGGAATAAAGATGATTTTACAGGGAAGGATGGAACATAACAGCATAAACAGCTTATCCTTCAAAAGAGTAGGCAAGAAAAGTAGATATACGTACCCTTAATGGCCCATGGTATGAGAAAGGTTTGAGTCAGTGCTTTATCATGCCTATTTTTTAGTGAACAAAGAAGTAAGGCTGTATGTTTAATATGGGAGAGGAGACATGACACTGAGATTCAGAAAACTGAATGGCTGTAGCGACCATGTGGGAAAGGAAAAAACAAAGGTTGTTTCAGAGTACTAGGCGACCCATATCAGCTTGGCTGATATGAAATGAGGCTGTCTATGTGCTAGAGGATTTCCAAACAAATCTCTCCGGTTTGAAGAGCGCAGGAGCGGGACAGGAGAGGTGGTTCATCTGTTAAAGGCCCAGTCAATGTCAAGAGTGCATGAAGAGATAATTCAAATGGAGAACCTGTCTTATAAATCAGAAAAAGGTAACACAGGTCACAATTTGTGAAGGGCATAGTTATGACATAGATGATGTTATTAAATTTGTTGTTTGTAGGCCAAGATTATTGGAGGTGAGTATTGAAAAAATGCTAAATAGGTGGCCACATTTATGGACTGATTATCTATATTGATAGTAAAACCATTAGAACTTAATGATAAAATATTGAAAACAATTACATAGGCCAAAAAGCCTAAGTAAAAAGAGAGAAGACAAAAGAAGGAGGAAGGAGAGAGATGGGGAAGAATGTAGGCTGATAGAAGAGACACTAAAACATAAACTCTGAAAATGACCAAGTTTGCATTGAAGACTATTTCCCTTCTAGGAAGATGTCTGTCATCCTATCCTTCGAAGAAACCAGAAAGGTCAAGGCTATTACTCTCCTGTTGTGTTTTAAGTCAGAGAAACTGATTTCCCTAAGGGCACACCTCTATTAACAGGGATCAAAACAACTGCTTGTGATGCTACAATCAAAATCTGTCAACCCGACTCACCTGGCTAAAATGGTCCATTTCCTTACTTCAATTAAACAGAACTGAGGAATTAGCCTCCAAAATTCAAATATGAATGAAGCTGATGTTACCTTAGAAAGACGTACTTCATTCATTAAAGCAACACAGATGATATTCTTTCAGCAGAATCCACCTTGTATATAAATGCAGATTTGCTTCTTATATCTTATACTATGAGTTGTCACATTAAATGCCAACATAGATCATTTTGAAATTCCACCAATATTCCCTCTCTGGAGTAGTATGAAAACAAGAGTATACTTTGTAAAAATTTGAGAGATGAACTACTTATTCTTTCCTCTATTCCTAGGACACACTCACAAAAAAAAAAAAAGAGAAAAAGAAAAAAAAAAAAACCAGTGGGAAGTCCCCAAAGCTGTCTGCTTGCTATTTATTACAGGAAGCCAGTGGCACTGCTTTCTTTTAATTTATGTTCAGTTCTTTGGAAACAGGTTTTCATTAGTTACTGCAGACAGAAATAACAGGAAGTCACCTTGCTAACTCCACTTACACTGTCACTTACTTTCAAACAACTGAAATTTTATGGAATCCCCTGAGATGTCATTTTTTGCAGAACTGTGATATTGTTCAACAAATATCTTGTAGGAATAACACAATTCAATGCTATATGCAATAAAATTTAAAACAGGATTTAAAATAGTTAACATAATGGTTATAATGCATTAGCTATAGTGCTATCTCAAACATTCGTATAACTTTTAATATTTTTAAAATATGTCAAATGCATATTTCTCATTAACATCATTTCCATATTTTATACTTACATAGGAAAAGGATATCAAGTAGATAAAGTACATTCTATAATAAAGATTATCTCTGGGCAAGTCTAGGATACAGTGTACAATAAACACAATGATCAAAGACTGGAAATATAGAAGAACCAATTGCTTAGCACACAAAAGGCCTTGAGAACGATCCTCATCATCTCCCATGCCTGTCTAGAGGCCTTTTATTCATATTTCTTTTATGTGGAGAGATGTTCTTGACAGTAGAGGCAGCCCTGCTTAGACCCTCTCCATGGGCAAAAGAGAAGACATTCTTGCTTTTAACCAATTCATTCTCTTATCCATCAAGTGTTCTCTTCCTATACTGAAACATTCTGGCATCTACAATCACTATTCTTACAGTTTTATTGTTTTGAGAATTTTGTGCATGCATTTAATGTGTTTTGATTGAATATTCCCCTCCTGCTACGATTTTCCCTCCTAACTTCTTGTGTGTATGTGTGTGTATGTGTTGTTGTTGTTGTTTTAACCAACTTAGTCCACTTAGTGATATCTGTTTGTGTGTGAGTGTTTGATCATCTAATATCAATAATAGGATATTTTTCAGTGCTCTTATCTTTGATTAAAATTCATGGTCCTCCACACAGCAGCCATTAACCTTCCTGCCTTTCATTAGAAAATAAAGAGGCATCTAAAGAATAATAATAAAATACATGAGATAAGAAAAAAACAAACAAATCAGACTAGGATAAAACAAACAAATAGAAGGAAAGGAGCCAAAGAAAAAGCTCAAGAAAGAAATATAGATGGAGAGATACACATATTTGCACACAAAAATTTCATGAAAAAATAAAACCAGAATTCATAATCCATATGCAAAAAAGGACCTGTAACATGAAAAGTAAAAATCACCTGACTCAGCTTTATGAGACAAAGAACCTCCAAAGACATAGTTGAGTTTGTTTTTTGTTTAGCATCTACTGCTTGACCTATTACCCCATCAAATTCTCCCCATCCAGGACTCAGTGGAAAAGAAGGTGGAAAGACTATAGTAACCAGAGAAGATGGAGAACACCAATGAAGCACGTCCTTCAGGACAATACATGACTAACATACAAACAAACTCACAGACTTTGTGGAAGCATGCATAAGGCTTGCACATGATATCTTATTCATTTTATTACATGAAATTATTGTGTACCACCTTCACGTAATGGGAATGAATAATAAGTTACTGTCAATTATTGTACACAAACGTTATAGAGCAATATGCTCTCTCTCTCTCTCTCTTCCCGTCTTTGAATCATCTCTGAATATGTATCTGCATCATACCCATTTCATTAATTAGTGATTGCTTTGCTCCTCCATGTATAACAGCTAACTCCTTATTTAGAAAAATATCCTTTTTGAAAACGATCACTTCTCAACAACAGAATTTACAGTTCTGAGTTTTACCATCATGCGTCTTCTTCCATGTGTGACAGTAGGGAAGGCTTTAGGATGAAACAATTCACATCTGTTCACACCACTTACTTCAGCCATTTTATTCTAAAAAATATCAGACTACAAAATTCTCAGAATTGCTCTGGAAATGGTAATTTTAAGAAGTTTTTTTAATAACCCTTCTTTAACATTTTCAAATAACCATTCTTACCTATATAGAACCATTGTTAATTCACAGAATTGAAACTTACTGAAGAATGGAGATTGTATGAAATGAGTACCCAAACAATCTAATTTTGATACTTTGTGTTAAGCCAAGGATAATAATAAATGTTGAAATTATACTCAGCATAGAAGTGCCAATCTCTGCATAGCCTTATAGGCCATCCTAACTCTGTAATAACAATGATAAATCGTCATACCCTCCAGATCTAAAAGTGTCTTTTATCCCTATACTGTTTATATTTATCATACTTTGTCAGTATTAGAAGGAGACTCTCTTTAAGTGTGGTATGATTTATCTGAGAAAATGTGGAACATATCCATGAGAAGCACAATAATTTCCTCAAAATCCATTTTTTTTATAAATCCAGATGAAAACACAGATACGTATGTACATATGCATATAATTACAAGAGGCATCAATGAAAATTTAAATACCTATCTGGAGCCAGTAAAAGTTAACAAAAAGGTACCTACATGTTTTCTGAATGCAGAAGCACAGGTTTCCACTACCTTTCTACGTGGTTCTAAGATGACCCTCTGGCAACTAGCTCAGCATACTTGGTGCCTGAGGCAGCAGCATAGTTCTCAGGAAAGAGTCTGAAGCGTCTAGTCCCTTTTTATAAACATATTTAAGTTATAGATATAGATAGGTGTGTGTGTGTGTGTGTTCCTGCCACATGTGTTTCGCTACTTACAGAGACAAGAACAGGTTCCTGTAGAGTACAGGTAAGACACCCAAAGTCAGTGTAAGCTGGAGAAACCCAAGGTTGGTGCTTGAAACCAAACTCAAGTCCTCTGGAAAAACAATAAATACTTTTAATTTCAGCACCAGGCCATCACTCTAGCCCCTGCTTCTCTGCTATTACATGAAATTTTGTCATTTCTGTGTATTTATTAATAAAGAGGAAATCCTAACAAGAATAATTAAGTATTGGTTCCCAAAGAAATCTGCTAAACCGACTTAACCTACAGGTCAAATCCTGTATGACAGAAATAATTTCAATATCAGTCCCCCATAAAACAAAAGTACTACAGCAGATCATTGCTGAAAATATTTCACCAAAATAAAAACATAAGTACCACAGCCAGACTCTTCAGACATCATTGTACAAGGACCTGACTTATTAGTGTCTGTGAATACCCTTTTTAATAAAACCTATTCATAGGTATTCACCTGTTTTTAATATTGATAATGTTCTATCTGGAATGATGACACAAAAATTATTATTCTCTTTGTGTGTTGCTAAAGCGCACAAAATTCATTGTTTTTAATCAAGCCATTTCACTTTCCAATCCACAGACTCTTATTTGCTGTTAGGCCTGTTAGTCATTAGTATAAATTAGGATAGTTCTACAATTGTAATGGCCCATGCCTTATTAACCTCCTTCCTTTAGCAGGCACAGTGATTTAAGAGATATCAGCTCAGCCCACACAGCCTGCAAAATTAACATCAGTCACTCTGCAAATAATCGCAGGGATTTTTTTAAAAGGTTTTTAACACAGAAAAAAATTCTTAACCATACAAGATGATTATTAATTCATAAATTTAAATTTTATGGCAAGAGAGAGAATAAGAGACTGTTAGCAAGGATGTAAGCGCCTATTCAAAAAGATGCTGCTTCAACTGTGTTGAATAGATTCCTCCAAACACTGAATTCTGGGCATGTGAAAGACCTGGTAATAGGTTTTAAATGGAGGCAGCATGACTTAATGGTCTAAGCTCCAGGACTTAATGGAATCAAGGGGTGAATGTTAAAATCTGGTCTGCCTCTAACAGGTATCATAAAGTTTAGGAGTCACTTAAACTTTTAGCACTTTCGGCTTGTTACTTCCAGCCAGTAGCATATGAAACACTGTCTGTCACCCATAGCCAATCTTGTAGTCAATTAAGAATTTATGAGAGCATCTGCCTAGTTTTAGATATGGCCACATTTATATTTTCACATTGGTTTCTTCTCTTTTTACCAATTGTCTTATTTTAAATATAGCTAAATAAGACTTCCCTTTTCAGTCTTCTGACCTTTCACATGGTACCTCTGTTAACATAGCATATCTGATGAGAGGTGATGATTTTCTGTCCTCATGTTGGCAAACTCTGTATGTCTTATGCAATACTATTAAAAATGTGTATAAGATGTTGTTGACAGAGGTTTCTGTCCAGCCCAGTCCACAGCCATTCAGTCCCAAAGAAACACAGAGAGACTTTCATTAACTATAAGCTGGTTGGCCTATTAGCTCAGGCTTTCTTATTAACTAATTCCTACATCTTACATTAATCCATAATTCTGTGTTAGCCATGTGACTTGGTACCTTTATCAGTGAGGCATTCTCATCTTGCTTCCTTTGTATCTGGGTGATGACTGCAGACTGAG
>JAQHUG010000274.1:1974809-2013691 GCA_028555095.1 Dicrostonyx torquatus | reverse complement strand
GAGTTCCTGCCACCAACAAAAACATGTTGTTGGCTTTTCCAAAGCACCGTTTAAGAGCTTTGTGGCAGAGCCTCTTAAAAGGGCTGTAAGTTTTTGCAGAAAAAGCTGTTAAGAAGCCTTTCTTAAATAAGATATACTTGCCTCCAGCAAATAGAGGCCACCCGAGAAAATGTTGCCACCAAGAAGCAATGCTCAGCTCTTTTCTTTTGTCTAGGATTACTTCCCAATCCTATTTTTTTTATGTGTATGTAGTTGTTCACATTGGCACCATTAGTTGACAGAGATTTTTGTCCTGCTTAGTCCAGAAAGGAAGTATAGGCAGGGTGACCAGAATAGGAGAATTCTGGGAATAGGAAAGGCTCAGTCTGCAGTTGTCACCCACACACAGAGGAAGCAAGATGAGAAGCCTTATGCTATTAAAACATCTAAATTGTCATTTCTGTAGTTTGTTGAAGTGCTTAAAGACCATATATCTATCTAAAATACATCTCCATTTAACCTTGAAAACATGGCTACAACATGTAGTAATTACAGATGAATACTAAATTGCATTTCTTAATTACACTAAATGGTTTATAATGATAGCTAAAAGTTTACATTATATTTTAAATGAGTTATATAGGTATAATACCTTAAACAAGAGTAGAAACACATATACAGAATAATGCACATAACCTTAAATTTGTATCAATATACAAACATCTATACCAATGTAAAATATTTTAGATTAGTGGTTGTTCAAAAGTAGACTCAGGAGACTCTACTTTTCTTTTTCCCATGGTTCTCTCTGCTCAGAAATCTTATCCATATCTTCTTTCTGGCTGTTGACCATTTATCTTTTTATTATACCAATCACAGTAATATACCTTCACAAAGTATACAAATATCCCAAAACAATTCTCCAAGCAGAATAGAGAAAGCAAGATGAGTACTGGTACTCATGTCCTTACTGTTTTTCATTCTTAATTCTGATTGCTGTAATAAAACTGGACCAACTGTTTCAAGCTTCTGTTTTCCTGACTGCCCTGCCACAATGGCATATACTTTAAACTGTGAACTAAAATAAACTCTTTATTTCTCATGTTGCTTTTTTCAAAGTCTTTTATCACAGCAACAATAAAATAAATAATACAGTATTTAATAATTGCGAATAGCTATTTTGTGTTTGTGGTGGTTTGAATAAAAATGGCCTCCATAGGGTCATATATTTGAATGATTAGTCACCAGGGAGTGGCACTGTTTGAAAGACTTAGTAGGGATGGCTTGGTAGAAGAAGTGTGTCTCTAGGGGAGGTTTGTGATGTGTTGCAGGAACCACTTGTTCATCCCGGCCACCCAGAACCCAAATAATCTCATAGAAACTGTATTAATTAAATCACTGTTTAGCCCATTAAATCTAGATTCTTATTGGCTAACTCTTACATCTTAATTTAACCCATTTCTATTAATCTGTATATCACCATGAGGTTGTGGCCTACCAGCAAAGTTTCAGCACATCTATCTCTGGGGATGGATCCACAGCATCTCCTCGACTCTGCCCTTCTTTCTCCCAGCATTCAGTCCAGTCCTCCCCACCTACCTAAGTTCTGCCCTATCAACATGCCAAGACAGTTTCTTTATTCATTTATGGTAATCACAAAGGGGACTCCCACATCAGTGACACACTTCCTCTCTGCTTCTGGATAGTAATGTAGTTTCATCTAAGTCTCTAGCATCATGCCTGCCATGTCTGTTGCCATGCTTCCTACCATGATGATAATGGACTAAACCTCTGGAACTGTAAGCAAGTCTCTAATTAAATGCTTTCTTTTGTCAGTCCTCCCCACCTACCTAAGTTCTGCCCTATCAACATGCCAAGACAGTTTCTTTATTCATTTATGGTAATCACAAAGGGGACTCCCACATCAGTGACACACTTCCTCTCTGCTTCTGGATAGTAATGTAGTTTCATCTAAGTCTCTAGCATCATGCCTGCCATGTCTGTTGCCATGATTCCTACCATGATGATAATGGACTAAACTTCTGGAACTGTAAGCAAGTCTCTAATTAAATGCTTTCTTTTGTAAGAGTTGCTTTCATCATGGTGTGTCTTCATAGCAATAGAATAGTGTCTAAGACAGTACTCTTGGAAAGTACTGTTCATGTTATCTTAGCAAGGATCATAGAACCCTTCCACATTTAACATGCAAATATAATGAATGCTTTTTATATCATATGAATATAGACATCAGAAATAACCTCTGCCTATTTCCAACATGAAGAGCTAAAGCTATTTATTTCATTTAAACTCAAAGGATTTTGTTTATTTTATATGTTCACTGGAATAATTCTGAAAGGATAGTTTTACTGCTTAAGATGCAACTCAAACTTCTATATGAAACAAGCTAGAGTGAGGTTTAAGAATGAACAGAGTTTATTTGACCATGTAATCCCTACCATCTATTAAAACAGATTACATAAATTGCACTCAATAAGACAAAGTCTTACCATTATTTGATTTGCAACAACACATGTTCACCCTTGAAAACACAAAAAGGTAGTCCAGGCGTTAAAAGTATTAAGTGCAGGTACCATAACTAATCCTTTGAAAGAAATCCAAACTGTTCAAAAAGATTCTTCTAGAAGGTACAGGCTAGATTGGTAAAGAAAGAGAAAAATATGCTGTCCAAATTATCTCATAATCAAATATGTAATTAGTAAAAAGGTAGTTGCCAGTCTAGAAAGCTATTATTAATTACAAAGGAAAATAAAGATGCAAGTTCATAACTATTCTGATAACAAGATGTCTTATATTTAATTTTTAAAACATCATACCCTTATGTCTACTAAAACCTAATGAAAATATTTTATCAAACTAATTATTTTAATTAGCATTTCACCCTGTGCTTGGTTTATCTTCTTGTTAAACTAACAGAGTTTTGTTTTGTTTTCATAAATAATGTTCAAAGAAAGTTTATGATTATTTGCAACAAATGAAAATATGATTGAAAATAGGTGCAAGCCTTATAACTTTAATCCATTTATTAACCTTTTGTATGGGAAAAAATGAAGAAGTAATTTTTAGCAGATTTATGTAATGCGACATATGCCATTTGTAATTCAGATTAAATTTCATATGAAAGGAAAATAAGTAAGAAAACATGTACAAGCCATAGTGACAAATAGATGGGCACACTAATGCCTTTCCAGGAATATGGAGCATCTCTTGGGCCTTTGTACAGAGCACAGAAAGGGAGCGATGGAACATTTCACTGAACTGTTGAAGGTTTTATTGAAACATCCATGATAAGGTGAAGTAATTGAGAAGATTCAGACTTAAATTTGATCTGCATCATAGAATGTCACCAAGGCCATGCTTTAAAATGTAACATCTATCTTGATCCTGGGAAAACCTTTAAAGGACTTTAAGCAAGATAAAGGTTGAGGAGCTGCCCTTTCCAGAACATAAGATGAGTTATATGGTTATGTTGATGACATATCAGTGTATAGGAAATCACCTAAAACAGAAGGAAATAAGAAAGTTTAAATTAAAACTATTGTCCCCAATACACAGTCTAGAAGAAATACAAGAAAATATAAAACTGAGAAATACCCTGGGAATATAGAGAAATAAGAAAGAGTGACAGAGAGAGGAAGAGGAGGAAGGGAGACATAAAGAAAGACATCTTCAGGAAAAATAAGCTTCAAAGATAAAATGACACATAAAATAAGATTATGAAAGTGGCAAATATTTTAGTAAATAAGTAAACTATTATAATTCTTCTTCAAAGGCAAGATACAGTTTATAACTATGAAAGAGAGCCAGAGGTTTTGTTCAGAGGTAAAATGCTTTCCAGTATGTGTGAAGAGAAGGGTACAAAACTATGATAGATATATAAAAGAAACAACAGAAGAGAGGAGGAAAGAAAGGCTATAAGGTGACATCAGGGAAATGGAGAAGTCATTTGCCAATTATTCCAGAGTTTATTTGGCTATGATTTATTTTTCAATTAATTGATATTTTCATACATGTATATAAAGAATTATAGCCATTTTAACTTTCTCTTTCTGTATCCTGGCTCCTTACCTCTCCCACTAAAATCCCTCTTTGCAAAAAGTATCCTTCACACATACATGCCTTTATTTTGCGTGTGACCAGTTGAGTTATTAGAGCTTTATGAATGAGTGTAAATGAGTTGTTATTGAAGCATGGGAAACTTATAAGTGGTTACAAAACAGAAAATAACCCTTTCCTCCCCCAGCAAACACTAATAGCAAATAGTTCTTCAGAGAGGACTGCTAATCTGTTCTTAATGAAATGCTGACTGGCTCAGTGCAACTGGAGATTTCTCTATCACCCACTATTTCCCAAATAAACACTGAGAGGCTTATACTAATTCTAAAAGTTTGACCAATGGCTCATCCATAGTACTTACTAGCTCTTACAACTAGCAACCCATTTCCATTAGTCTTTATTTTACGACAAGGCTCATGACTTGTTACCTCACCCCTGGTTTCTCAGGTGGCTGTTGGAGTCTTCCTTGACTCCACCTTCTTTCTCCCTGTATTCAGTTTGGATTTCCAGCCTACCTATATTCTTCCCTGCCATAGGCCAAAGCAGATTTATTCATCAATTAATAAAACCAACACATATATACAGTGTGCAAAATGATATCCCACATCACTTCTCCTTTTCTGTCTAATTAAAAAAGGAAGAATTTAACTTCAATGTTATAGAATTAAATATACCTAAACTGGCATCTAGTAAGAATTACAGTGGTAATATCTAGTCTATTTGTATTTGGTAAAACTAAAAATACTATTATCTAGCCTATATTTATGAATCTAAAGTTTTATAACTAATATATCTTTTATCATAACTAAGAAAAAATATAATTATTAATATCTAATCTTCAAGCCCATCAAAGACCACTGAAGACTCCAGGTTAAGGTTCATCTTAACCTGGAATAAATCCATAGCCACTTTTTTTTCCTATGGAATCAAAAGCAAAACCACTAAGCATCTCCAAAGCAATGCAATTTTTAAGTTACATTTTATAAATATATTTTTTGATTTCTGTTTTAAGGCTAAAGCATTTAAAAATATTTAGGCTAGCCGGAGGGTGGTGGCGCACACCTTTAATCCCAGTACTCGGGAGGCAGAGGCAGGCGGATCTCTGTGAGTTCGAGACAAGCCTGGTTTACAAGAGCTAGTTCCAGCACAGGCTCCAAAGCCACAGAGAAACCCTGTCTTAAAAAACCAAAAAAAAAAGGCTAGTATATTTTATCAGTCTCTTTCTTTCAATCTCATGTCTCTCAACAACTGTCTCTTGTCCATCAGTCATCAAAAAATTGAAAATCAACACAATATTATACAGGAGACAGACTCCTTAAATATTTTCTACTTTTACATGGCTCTTTTTTTCTTTTATAATTTTTTACTTTCTCTTTGAAGACATTGTTTTACTTTTTAAAACTATTTCTTTTTTATAACTTACTGTACTCTTTTTCTCTTTCTCCAAAGCCCATGTATATTTTTTAAACACACTGTGATTCATTTAGAGATTTTTTTGTTTGCCTTTTCCTGTTTTTGTTTGTTTGTTTGATTATTTATTTTGGTCTAAGACAAAAGCTGAGGTTTTGGCTGTTGACTCTGGCATGTTTTGCTTTCTAACATGGAGGAGGTATGCTCACAGCTAGCTCTGCTCAGGTTCACCCCAAGTCTAGGGATGCAGTACTAAATAGTGTGGAGCTGTGTTCTTGGGTCCACAACTGTGCTCAAGGCCTCATACAGCAGCTTAGAAGCTCTTTACTGGAGCCCTGTAACAGACTGTGGGAAGCTACCATGTGCTTTACTCCATGGTGGTTGGCAGCCTACTCTGTCTCTCTGGCAATTGTCTGGAGACATGTCTCTGTGCTGTGGCCAGCATGAGAGTCTAGGAAAGGCTAGTGTAGCTCTGTTGAATTTTGTTCAGAACCTTTTAAAAGCTTTTTTAGGGTTTGTGTGGATCCATGACCAATGGTGGGTGCTATTTTTAACTGGTGGTTTGTCTCCCATTTGCCAATTCTAGAATAAACACTCAAGAGGCTTATATTAATTATAAAAGTTTGGCTGATGGCTCATATTACTAACTCACTCTTGCAACTTAAATTAACCCATTTCCATTAGTCTACATTTTACCACAAGGCTAGTGGCTTATTACCTCACATCTCTTTTATCCAGTGACTGTTGGCATCTCTCCAACTCTGCCTTCTTTCTCCATGTATTCTGTTTGACTTTCCTGCTGCTATATTCTGCCATGCTATAGACCAAAGCAGCTTTATTCATCAACCAATAAAAGCAACACATATTTGCAGTATACATAAGGACATCCCTCATCAGTTCATCTTGTGAACATCTTGAGCAAATAACCATACAGATAACATGCAAAATAAGTTGAAAACTGAAACAGATATTTGCTTCCTATTTGCTGTACATCCCCATCCTCAGGCTCATAGAGCCTTTCCATGCCTCCTTCTGCTATGTTCCCTGAGCCTTGCAAGGAATAATATAGATATCCCATTTAGAGCAGAAATCTCTACAATCATTTACTCTCAGAATTTTCTCTAGTTACAGATTTTCAAACTAACAGTAACCAGGACTATAACTACTGCTTGTCATTTTGAATTGGTAGTAGACAGGCAATTGGTTTGTTGTTATTCTTCATAAACCATATAATTAATGTGGACACTCTCCATGAAATAGAACTCAGAAGGCTAATTACATGGGGTTTTTTGGGACACTAAGTAGGGGTTTTAATATGAGTAACAAAAAAAGAACATGATGAGGTAGAAGAAAAAGATATTTTCTCTCTGGAGTTTTTACTGAATAGTTAGCATCTATACTTAATTATGCACTATGCATGTATAAATTCCAATTCTCTTTATCTCTACTAATACTTCAGAATATTCAATAACTTGCAGCTCCAGTAACTACTCACCTCAAGGACTATTACAAATTTGATGTATTGCCACTATTTCTAGGAGTCTTACTTGGAATCATCTGTGTAGATCCCTGGAAGTTTCCCTTCCACTAGTTTTCTTCTTGATCCAAAATATAAGCCCTTCCCAGTCCCAAATACCTCTTTCACATAGCCTGAAGTGATCATCTTCTATGATCAGATTGGTGACTATCCCAATCGTCAGCCGAGAGACCTTCATTAGAGAACTGATGGAAACAGATGGAGAGACCCATGGTCAAATATTAAGCTGAGCTTGGGGAATGCTGCTAAAGATAGGAAGGATTGTAGGAACCAGAAGAGTCAAGGACAGCACAAGAAAACCTGCAGAAACAATTAACCTGGAACTTACAGAGTCTGAATCTGATTGTAATTTCCCTCTGTATCCTGTAAATACCATTTGTTAATAAAGAAACTGGCTTGGTCTGATAGGGCAGAACAGAGCTAGGCAGGGAAAACTAAACTGAATGCTGGGAAAAGGAAGCAGGGTCAGAGAAAAGTCATGTACCCCAACCATAGACAGATGCCAGAACTTTACCTGGTAAGCCACAGCCACATAGTTATACACATGTGTATAAATTACACATGTAAAATGGGTTAAATTAAGATGAAAGAGTTAGCCAATAAGAAGTTAGAGCTAATGGCCAAGCAGTGATTTAATTAGTACAGTTTCTGTGTGGTTATTTTGGGAATCTGGGTTGCCAGGGAACACACAAACAGACACATACTACATAAACCAACAACCCAGGAGTCTCTATGGTACAGACTTAATCTCTCTACCCATATGTAATAGTTGTGTTTCTTGTTCTACTTGTGGGACTTCTAACAATGGGAGTAGGGGCTGTCTCTATCACTTTGACTGGCTCATGGGAACCTAGTCTTCATACTGAATTGTCTTTCCAAGCATTAAGACAATGGGAAGTGCTTAGTCTTACAGCAACGTGATATGCCCTAGTTTATTGATATCCATGAGATGCTTGCCAGTTTCTGAACAGAACAGAGGAAGAAAAAATGTAGTATGGGGAATCAGAGGGGAGGTGGGGAAAGGTAATGGAGAATAATAGGGGTAAATAAAAATAAAAAATCTTGAAATGTGAAATGTGAAATAGGCTGAAATAACACAAAGCCTTTAAGGGTAGCTCATTATTTGGTAGTTTCTAAATTATTTTCTGTCATATGGGCCCTAAAAATTACAGCTAATTTAGCACCCACTCTGTTTTCTTCATTTATATGGAATGACTTCTATTAGTCTCTAACCTCTGCAAAAACTTTTGCTAAGTGATTCCATATAAAAGACAGAACTGAATGTGAGTTCATTTTCTGAGTTCCCAGTAACTGAAGAATTAAAATACATGCTGAAATGTTTTCAATGCCTGAAACAGTTACTTGACATCATTGTCTATTTTCCTGGACCCTTATGGTAGAAATTTGTACCTTTTTAGACTGATTAAATAATCATTCTGAAAAGTTCTGAATCATATAATCTTCAGATACTGATCAATTTCCTTCATAGCTGTTTAATAGAAATTTACATAATGCACATGACCATAGTTTTTAAAAGCAAGAAAGAGATTATATACAATGAAAATGTGAACCTATTCATCAAAGTATTCCTTGGGAGATATTGATGAATGTCTTCTCATCCCAAATAGGGAATTCATGACAGAACAAAGAATAGATTTATTCTGTCCAAATAGCATGACTTGTTTTGCCTTGTTTTAAATCAAATTGACAATGCCTAGAGTCATTGAGGAGAAGGAATATCAATTGACAAAATGCTTCCACTAGATTGGTTTGTGAGCAAATCAGTGAAGCATTTAATTCATAATGACTTGCTAAGAGATTTTTGTCCCGTCTGGTCCTGCAGCCATTCAGTCCCAAAGAATAACACAGAGGTCTTCTTTAATCATAAAGGTGTTGCCCTAATTAGTTCAGGCTTCTTATTAATTCTTACATCCTCCATTAACCCATAACTCGAGCCCATAATTATTGTCTATGTCAGCCATGTAGCTTGGTACCTCAGTAAATGAGATGAGGCTTCCTCTGCATCTGGGTTATGACTGCAGACTGAGCCTTTCCTCTTCCCAGAATTCTCCTGTTCTCATCTCCCCACCTCTACTTCCTGCCTGGTTGTCCTACCTCTACTTCCTGCCTGACTACTGGCCAATCATCGTTTTATTAAAGCTATACAACTGATAAATCTTTACAGGGGACAAGATCATTGTCCCCTAGCAATGACTAATATAGGTGGGCTCCACTCACTTTGAGTGTTGCCATCTCTGGGCTTTAGTCTTGGGTGTTATAAGAAAACAGGCTGAGAAAGCCATGAGGTGTAAAGCAGTATGCAGCATTCCAATATGGCCTCTGTGTCAATTCCTTTCTCCAGGTTCCTGCCATGAGTTTCTGCCATGATTAACTTCCATAATGGACTGTGGTGTTCAGATATAAGTTGACATAAATCCTTTTCTATCCAAGCTAATTTGGGGCATGGAGTTTTATCACAGTCGTGGAAACATAAGACACTACCAAAGTCTAACATGGTGAACCAAATAGTTTTATTTGAGTTATTTACCAGAATATGGGTTAGATATTACTTAGAGGAGTAGAAATGACTCAAGACTGCTGACTCACCAAAACCAACCCAGGTAACAGCTCATGAAATCTGGAAAGCTGAAACACACTATAAGGCCTGTAGGTAGATTCTTGTGTTGCAGAGTATCATTTCCATGTAGGTCAGCTAATCAGACCTTATCTAAACAGCTCCGTTAGTCTCTAGACTGATCAATCTTTTCTAAGGAGCTATACTGATCTTTCCACAGTCTTTACTGTCCCTGTATGTTTAGAGTGGGAGGAGCCTAGTGACTCTGCTTAGTTTCAGTAACATCCTCAATCTATAGGGTTGCTTACTTCAGGAATTTAAAGAGCTTCCTAGCAACATGAAATATGTCACCTCCACTTAGAACAGCCTATGGTTTCACTTCCATTCTAATGTTCTTTGTAGGTAACATTTTCTTTAAGAGAGAAGATTTTAATCTCAAAGGAAACTAAAAACCATAAATGCAGTCATTGTTCTTTTATTTAATTTTAACAGCATTCATATTTAATACTATTGGGTTGTCAGAATCAACATTTATTTTGCACTTGATAGATTTTACAGGACAGAAAAATAGAGAAAGCAGTGTGCTGCAGAGACAGAAACATATCAAAGGTATATTTGCTCTGTTTGGACAGAATAGCTCAACACAGTGACATGAAGAAATGATTAAGGAGAATTATATAGAAAGAAATGTATGGTACTTGCTGAAGATGGCATGAGATTCAAGTTTCAAACCAGAATGTGATGTTGATAATTTATGGGATTACTTTTCCATCTTGTCTTATTACTAGAACATTCCCTCTAATCTAGGGCTAGAAGAAGCTGACTAGAAAACGTTTCACTTAAGTCCTCTGTGTTAAGTTGGAAGTAATAATGTGAAAAAATGACACAAACATTTTTCCATCTTAGTTTTGCAAAAGATACAATGCTCTTAACACGTTTCTAGAGGTTTTTCACAAAACTTGGTTAGAAAGACAAAGACTATGAGAATTTTTGCCATACAAAGATACAATTAACTTAATTTAACTTAATGAGGTTAACAACACAAGACTACATCTTGTGTTGCTCAGAATTATTAAAACACAAGAAACATTCACTAAAATATATCTTATAAAATATAAAGTCTGCATTGTTAGATCACAATTTGCCAATATAATATGAATTATCTTTCATATAACCTAGATAAACCCTGAGTGACAATATTAGAATTACTTTTGTAAGCCATTATTTTTATTTTGAAGCCTATGAGCATATAACTATATAACCTATTTTTGTTGTGTTTGTAGTCACCCTACATATACATCTCCCTTGCTTTTTATAATAGAGGACTTCAAAAATATTTCCCCATATCATCATAAACTCCTAAACATAGTGCAGAGTAGAATAGATGTTTCTTACCTGAACGGTAAATTACCACATGGTTAATAATTTCTGAGGTAAAAATCATATCCATTAGAATGCTTTAGATTATATAGTCAACAATTACATTTCAGAAAAGTAGGAAAGTTTCTACTTTGAATTTTCTTATTAAAAATAGTCTCTTCTCTCATAAAATACTTCCTAACAACAGCTTCCACTATGTTCACTCCTCCCAACACCATCCACCTCCCTTCATCCCCAGACCCACTCCCCCTCTGTCTCCATTCAGAAAAGAGCAGGCCTCCAAGAACCAACAACCAAAATGACAAAAGAAGATACAAGGAAAGTCAAAAGCTCTCATACTGAGACTGGACAAGGCAAGACAATAGGAGGAAGAGTCCAAAGAGCAGGTAAAAGAGAGTTGAGATACACCTGTCCCCACTGTTTGGAATCTCACAATCTAACAGCCTTAGCATATATGCAGAGGACCTGATGGAGACACATTCAGACCCCACGCTTGCAGAAGAAGTCTCTCTGAGCCCACATGAGGCCTGCTTAGGTGAGTCAGTGGACCATGTTCTCCTGGTGTCCTCCATCCCCTCTGACTGCTACAATCTTTCCTCCTCCACTTTCACTGAATTCACAGCTCCAGGGAGAGAAGCTTCCTGTGGAGACCTCTAATTTAATGTCTGCATAATGTCTGGCTGTAGGTCTCTGTACCCACTTCCATCCTCTGCCAGCTGAAGCCTCTCTGATGACAGCTGGACAAGGTATGTTTGGTTCTGTCTTATGTCTGGCCATCCAGACAGTTTAGAACATGGGCTCCCTCCCATGATGTGAGCCACGAGTTAAACCAGACTTTGTTTGGCCAGTCCCACAAGTTCTGTGCCACCATTGCCCTGGAACATATTGGAGACAAGAGAGATTGCAGGTCTGGTGTTTTGTGACTGAGTTGGCATCCAAGTTTCTCTTTCCAAAGCCTCAGAGTACCTTCCAGTGCCATAGAGACTAGAACATAAGGTTGAAGGTACCATGCAGGCACCAGCTTGACTTCTCTACATTCAATATTCTGTTTGGATATTGTCCTCGACAATTGGAATCCACTCTCAGTTTTCAGGAGTGACCCTCTATATTCTGGGACACTCTCTAGGTTGTTTAGGGATCTCTATGAGGTACCTTCACCCACTCTTTACACGTTTTTTTTTTAACTTGCCATGTGTTGATGCTTCATGCTGTAATCTTCAGATAGTTGATGCTGCTGATCCATTTTCAAGAACTATAGATTTTGGATTACTTTCTAGCTAGCTTCCTTGTGCTGAATTTTGCATTCATTGGTGTAAACTGTAGAAGCTGCAATCTATGCATAACATTAAAAAGCTAGTATCACATTCCAATTATTATTATGAAGTGCCAAACAAACATAAACCAATATAACAGTTGTCTTTCTATAGGGAAAGCTGTACTTTCCAGGAAATATGTGTTCAACTTATGCTTTCTTTTTGATGTTTTTTCTAGTTACACCTGTTATGTAATATAGAAAGAAATGCTATGTTTGCACTTTTAAAAATTTCAATCTGGCTCCATGTATCTAGAATATTCATAAAATTAAGCTTTTTCAGGCTAAAAAAAGCTTAGTTCCCTAAATTGTTTCTAAGAGTGACTATAAGCTGCTGAAGATATTTTGAGCACAAGGTGCAGCAGAATTTTAAGTAACCTTCCTTTCACTCCTCATCAGTATCTATATGATTTCTAATCATTGCTGTACACATCAGCTGTGACGAGAATGAAGCCAGGTGTGATGAACTCGGGGCTCCTGTTTTCCTGAAGGGCATTGCTTTTTATTTATACCATTGTGTTTAGGCCTTTCGAGTGTGATTTAGGAGAAACATACATGTAGTGCTTCCCACTTAAACCTTCTGCTCCCAGCATATTTGGGAGAGGGGACTGATTTCTTCCTGCTTGAATAAAGATTTCCATTTGGAATAGTGTGTGACGTGAGAATGCTAATTCTGACATTGCCTTCAGTCTGCTGTGGTGCAAGGGAAAATTTTTGCGACTGGTGGCTCCATATAAAATTCAAACCCCTTTCAAAAAAACAGAGGCAAAAGTATATATTAGCCATTGTCAAGGGCTATGAAAAGAAAAACTTGTTAAGCAAGTTATCTGTTCATAAATGGACATGTCACAAAAGGGGAAACGTTCCATATGTTTAGGTAGGGCTTGTAAACCAACTTTGAAGGACAGATATCCTTCATTGCTTTCTTTTTGAAATTATAGAGACATCAAAAATTGGTTGTTTTTCTGATGAAGGTGAAAATAGATCTGAAACCTGCACTGTTTAAACTTTTTCATTGGATATTTATTTGATGAAAATCAAACAACTCCTCTTTATTTCCTCACAGTAATAATTTTGAAGCTCAATCTGTTCTCATGTCTGCTAATTGTTTTTATTTGCTGATCAGAAAGTAGGAAAAATAAACAAGAACCAACTTGAGAAGTAGAGCCCACCTGATCACACCAAGAAAACAGTTATATTTGGCTGATATTTATGAAAGATGCATATGTAAATCTATTAAGATGCATTTCATTACCTTCACCAAATGCAAATAGGCTTTCAACCTTTCCAGAACAGCAGGATTTATTGTACAGTTCAAAGAATGATTATATCTGCCTTCTGGGCTTGGTGTAGCCTAATTCTATAATATATACACAAATGGAATTTGTTCTCAGAGTCACATTTCACAGTTTCCGAGATGCAAGTCAAGGGCTTGATGAGCTCCTGAAAATAATTATTTAGTATTTTAAATAATACGTATAATTTACAGTGTTATCCTGAGATAACTAGGAAATGTTATTTAAAATAACAGCTCTCTTAGTAAACACAGTTTCTACTGTAGATACTGCCCAGTTATCATGAAATAGCATACATTCATTTTAGGTAAGTCCATATCTATAGCTCATGTTTCAAAAAAATTATGACTGCTACAGTAAATTGGACGACATTCTGCCAAATAAGATTTCTCCAGCAACAACAAAACACAAATGGACTAATGCAAGTTAATTGCTTTGAAAATGCATTATTGCACATATAAATATTACATTTTACTTGAACTATCAGGTGAAGTTATAACTCTAAAAGCCACTGTCAAAGGGGGATCAAAGTATATTGAAAATAATTATAAGGCAAAGTATTGCAAAAATATAACCAATAATCAAAGTTAATATTGTACACACATGTTACTTGCATGTATCAATCCAAATGTAAATAACTTTTCTTTTGATATTTAAGTTATCCTACCCCACAAAATAATGATATACATTTAATAATCCTGGTACATTTGTCTTGGAAAAATAAGTATTTGAATGACTGTTTCTTCTACTGTTAAAACATGCATTAAATATCACTCAGCATTCATTATTTTTGCTTCTCTAAGGTTTTTATAAAGTTGTAAGTGTTCATATCTAATTGGAATTATTTATTGTTTGACTTGCTTCAGAGTTACCTGTTTAGAATGTCTAAGTATGAAAATGTACTATTCTAGAAAATGTGAATATGCTTATTTATACACCTAGCATTCTTACTTTAATACTGATAGTCACATGTGAGCCATAATAAAATCATGATATATGTAGATGTGTTTTCAGACACAGCTTTCCTGCATGCAATATTAGTGTAGTCTCACAAATACTAGAAATGGTGCATAATTACTTTCATAATTAGGTTTCTAATCCCTCATCATTATTTTAACAAATCATTTTTTCTTATTAGTATTGTGATGTTAAAAGTATAGAGAGGTTTTAATCAACCGAAATAGTTGAATGGGAACAATTTTTTCATGAAATTACTCTTAATTAAAGGGCACACTCTTAAATTAAAGCCAACTTGTCATTGTTTGCAATTTTAAATATATGGAAAATATATTACCTTAAATTTTTAAAATAATTAAGATTGAGCTCTCTATTTTAAACATTGATATTTAAGCACCTTAATATACTTTTAAGAAAAATCAATTGGGAGCAGACTTTCATTTTTGCTCATACTTAGATATGTGCCATAATTAAAAATATGTATTTCAATGAAATGGGGAAAATGAATCATAATGAATAAGAAATGGGAATAGCACGACAGTAGAAAATACTTGCTTAGTTCTTAGGTTGTATACACAACACATACACATACACTACTAAGTAATATTTTTCTTTGTCTCTTTTTTATTTAAATATGTCATCTTTACTGGAAAATAAATTCTAATTCATTTCACAATGTTTACTAGAAAGCAGAAAAGTCAGTTAAATGACCTATTCTTCTTCCCAGTGGATAAAGCTCATGTCCTAAAATCACTACGTCCCCACCCTCCTGATATCCTGAACCTCATCTACTTGCCAATTCTTATACTGGCCATGTACAGTTAGTTATTTTTAATTATCACCCATGGTATTCAGTCCTAACATTAAATTTATTTTATACATAAGAATGGTCCTTAGATATTGCTGCTCTACTGCTATTCATGTATCTTTTTGTTCTGGGAAATTAGGCAGTAATGATTTAGGAAAGTTCAAGTATTTTTAGTTCAACTTCCAGTGCTGATTCACAGCTACTCTGTTCAATATATTACACACTCTTAGATATTCAATGACTAAGAGCATAAAATAAATTTTCCCTCAAAATCTAGGATAAAAAAGTTAAAATTATCTTGTTTTTTTCTTGCAAATTATCTCTTCTCTGCCTCACATAGCTACATAAAAGAAGTCCTCTCATGTGACATCCTCCATATACTCAGTACATACTCAGAACGAGGACACCTGCTAAGTTACAAATACACAATAGTTATAGTCACAATGTCACTAATGAGACAAGGATTATTACTCCTTTTGCAAATCTTTGAAATTAATTTCATGTGATTAATTCAAATTATAGTAGAAAATATTTCTATGCCTGAGATCCAGTAAGAAATTAGAATATTGATTGGCTATTCTGTCCCAATCCTCCTAGGATGACTTAAACCCAAGGAACTTATTACAGATTTGACCCAACGTGATAGGGTACAATAGAGTAGAATACATGAAGTTCAGTTAGGATGATCTGATGACCAGCTGAATAATAGATGAATGTGAGTTGTTATTATTATCAATAAAAGACAGTTAACAATGGAAGTGAAGGATGCTTAATGTGTGAAGATAACATCTGTAAGATGTGTTAGTTACTAATTTGGCATATGAGAAACATTGAACAATATAGGATGCCTTAAAGAATAATTACCTGAGCTATAAGAAGGATGAAGTGGTCTCGTCTTTAATTGAGACTGAAATAAACAATGGGAAGAACTAATTTGGAATGAAAAAAATTGAGAATGTGTTAGGCATTGAGGCTATTTCAGTGTGGGAATGAAAATAAAAATCAGGGACCTAGAAGATGGTAATGGTTTGGAGATTTACACTGGCCATCCCAATGTTTAAAATCATGAGAATGGATGAGAGCAGGAAGGCTGTCTCCTTTAACTATACCTCAGGGGATTACTAATGAGAACATTCTCAGACATTTATACTAGACATAACACAGTTACACCTCTAACAAATGTTAGCTGCCACTATTATTTTTCATCTTGCTCTATGTGTTACTACTTTTTATTCATAATTACCATATAGATACTGACTATCAGAAACCATAGTGTCAGTTCTGATCAAACTATGTTAATGTCCTCATGTTTGAGGTTTTCATGTTTCAGATTATAAAGGATACAGATAACAAATGAAAATAAGAAGCATCATTTGCAGGATAATATGTAAGAAAACACTATCAAGAGAGTAGGTTCATACAGAGTTAGTCATAGGGCATCTTCTGAGAGCAAAGTAACCAAATGTGCATTTCAAGAGCCACAGATACAATCCTAGTAGCCATGTACGAAGTGATTCTATTACAAAGCTCTGAACAAAATTCATTTGCTAAATAGGGGTTACATTGGATAAATTAGGAAGACACAGAAAGTATATTGGAGTGCTCTTTGTGTCTCTCTCTGTATGGTTAGTTCTTTCTATTTTCTGTGCCTACATAACTGTGGACCACCTTTATGACTGGTGGCCAGAAGAGGACATCAGATCTGCTGGAACTGGAATTACAGTTCTAAACTACCATGTAGGTATTGTGAGTCAACCCCAGGACCTCTGTAAGAGCAAAAATGGCTCTTAACTAAAGAGCCTTCTCTTTAGCCATATGTATGTTTCTTATTTAAGGAAAATTTCTAGTTAGAAGTTGTAAGAACACTTTAGCATTCCCAGTTGATGTGGGAGTGTTCTCCTGTATTCTGTATTACACTTATTGGTTGAATAAAGAGCTGCCTGGCTTATAGATAGGTCAACCCTTAGGTGGGAGGAGTAGACAGAACGGAAGTTCTGGGAGGAAAAGAAAGGAAGTGAGCCAGACGCCATGAGGCTCCCATCGGAGATGGAGGTACCTTAGGACCGTCCAGTAAGTCATCACCTCGTGGTGACTTACAGACTTTTATAATGGGTTAGTTTAATTATGAGAGCTAGCCAAGAAAAGGCTACTGATAATAAGCCAGGCAGAGTTTAAATGAATACTGTCCTCACGTGGTTATTTCGGGTGCAGGCGGCCAGCCGCTGAGCGGGCCAGTGGCTGGGGGCTTGGGAGCCTGGCGGCTGGGGAACACAACACGCAACACACACCTCTCCCCTAATTACAACACCCAGTGATTTCAAAAGTTCGTTTTTGTTGGATTGTTTTAAATTATAAAGTGATTGAGCTATAATTAAAATTAGGGGGAGATATTAAAAAGTAGGAAGTGTTTCAACAATCATACTCCACTGACTTTAATATATATATATATATATATATATATATATATATATATATATATATAAATTTAGGGCAGCAAGAGATTGGAAGTAATGTATGCTCTGTCCCTAAGGAAACCTTGAGAGATACAGAAACATTTACTTGTCTTTTTATATTTTGTCTTAACTTATCCATCAAGTTTTGCAAAGTGGACTATTCATACTCAAAAAACATTTCAAGTTGGTATCAGATCATGCTTCTCATTTGAGTCACTGTTGACTTGTAGAAAAAATGAAAATTAGTATTTTCTTCAGTCATTATGTTTCTATACAATCTCCAAGATGCCAGTTATATATAGTGAGGTGACCAGTTCTAAATAAGTCCTCACAGGCCATCACTCTCAGCATGCTTATGCTTCAATTCCATTAAGTTGAGAGCATCCGATTCCACAATTTTTTCTTAACAATGAACCCACACCTTAACAGATGTTGAATATGTACATCTATTATATTACCTAGTGGATCAAAAGGAAAGGGGTAAGAGAACACTTAAGGATTTGGGACAGTGACATCAAATCCCCTTTCTTGAATATGCCACTAGTCTAGCGAAATCATGGAAGCGTTTCCTTAGTAGATGTCATAGCTTCTTGTTTTCACAAGAAATGAGTCATAACTGAAACAGAATGTTCTCTGAAAAAGGGAGATAGAAGAAATGTGAGAATCAACTCACTGTGATTTAAAAAAAATATATGGTTTACATAAAAGCAAGCCTAAGTCCTATCCAAAGAGAAATGTAAAGATAAACAGAAGTAAACATAAAAGGTACTTCATGTTTTTAATCTCATTATGAGTTGATATAATTGATAAGAACAAGAAGTTTTATTTTAGACAGATAAGATGCATTGCTTCCTTAGGAAATGAGAAAACAAGACCAAAGTTTAATATAGCAAACTTATGTACATAATGTGCTTTGGGGGTTCTGAAAAAAATAGCTTGTTATGAAATTTGGAGATTATTCAGAGTTATTCCCTGTAACAAAGGTGATTAAAATTATTGGACATAAATATAAGAACATAACTAATAAATTTCAAACATAAATTTCATAGTCATAGGTAGAAGACCCAAGATCTAACTACTGGTTAAAGAGTTAAATCCTATTGAACCCTATTTTAATCGCCTGTGATTCTAAATGTTGACTTAACCTTCTTAACCTGTGTTTTCTTCACAAATATTTGTGACTCAAATATGTAACTTACACATTGCATAGCATAATTCTCAAAATTTGCAGATATGTCTTCATATTTTCCTTTTAAATAGAGTTGACTGATGTTGGAAAGTTTCGCTTACTGGATGAAAAAAAATATTGTAAACAAAAGAAAAACACAAAGTAAAGTTCATGTATTCTTCAAGTGCCAAAATAGGAAGATGCATTTTAATTCTAATAATTTGCATGAACTTTTCCCTGCACCCTACTGATGAATAGTTATGCCATTGTAAGGCAGGCACAAAACCTGTCAACAATTTTAACATGATTGGTTAAGGAGAGCGGCTGCTAGTTCCTCTTACACTGATCTGAAGCGCTAATATAGTTAGCTTGGGCAACCTTGTCAACCAGGTCATCAGCCTAAGGCACGAACCTAGCATACAGCATTTCTGATAATTCTTTACTGGATTCCAACTGTCAAGGAACTCCAGTGCTATTTTTATGAGGTGTCAGAATAATTGCCCCTGACTGAGAATTGACTTGGTTTCTTGGTGTTCCACATGTCTGTCGCTTCTTGCCCAAGGGACTTCTCCCAGGCTCTACTCATGTCATGTTCTAGTAGCTGTGGTTAACCAGGTGCAGACTTAAACAGCCTGAATATTTTTCTTTTCTAAAAATGGAAAACGTTAAAAAGTTGAATTGACAATTACTCACAAAGATTTTTCAGGCGTAAGGACAGGGGGATGTATACAAATGCACACTTGAATCATTGAGCACGTGTTAAGCTCACAATCCTTTAAAGTATTAACAGTCATTTCAGTATTATCATGAACCTTTAATCCACAAAAGGCTAGTGACAGGACTTGCTTTCATTTTTTTTTCTTTTATTAAGCATAACAGAAATTATGATAGGTATGAGTCCAACAAAAAACTTAAAACAATATTCTGAGAATATTAAAATGTTTACAAAGATCTTGACTGTGATTTTTCTAGTAGTGGATTGCAAATAACTATTAAGGACATCTTAAATATTTAAAATGTGAGGCAGATTTCTTTCTTTAAAGTAAGAAAATATGAATTACATTGGCAAATGAGAAAGCACCTTTCTAATGCTACATTCAATATTATATATATTAGGAGTTGCAGATTATTACAAGTGAGTATTTAAAAATGGGAGATTATCTCAAAGGTCATCCTCTAAATGTCTGCCTCTATAAAAGAGTTTCAGTTAAAAATTTGGGTCTTCAGTTTTGAGGATTATGCTACACTGATGAAACTTTGGCACATCCATACAATGAAATACTACTTTCCGGCAAGAAAACAAAAATCAGTAATTTAGGAAGATGAATATCTTTCAGTTGCAGTGATAAATATGTTAGCCAGCCTAATTTGCAACCCTGTCAGCAATAAAATATGTAACCATAAAAAAACAAATTATTTTGGAGTATTAGTATATTTTGAAAATGTCTATTTTCCCCCTTCCTAGAAGTAAGCTATCAAAAACCAAGGGTTTTTTTTTTTTGCCTTTTGATAATAGAATGACATGTCATTTTTATCCAAACTTAGAGAATGTGACACAAATTTAAGATTTTCCTCACAGACAACACAAATGCTACCATTCTTTACAGGCTGCCTAAGACTCCTTGAAATAAATAGATTACAAAACTAACCAAATATTGAATGGAAAAAATAAGAATTCATGAATAAACAACCTTCTCATTGTTTATTTATTGTCAAAACAATTTACTAATCTTATATATAATTATGTGAAAATTATAGCTCTAAATACACTTTAGTTTTATAGTGTTTTCGATCTCTAATTAAATCAAAATATAATTATTATTTGGGATGTCATAATTTAATTTGGTGTAGAATCATTAATAATAAATGAGGCAAAGTGAATTCAACATTATTTTACATTTTTAAGTCTAAAATTTGTCTTTATAAATAGTTTTAAGATTAATAGCTGTGGCTGGAAAAACAGAAGTTACAAGCAATTACTGCTCTTTCAGGAAACCTGTCTTCAGTTCCGACATCTGCATTATGGCTTTCAACTACCTCTAACTTCAGTTCCAAGGGATCCAATGTCCTCTTTTGGCTTCTATAGACACCATATATGAAGGCAAAAAACTCATACATATAATATTTTAAAAATAATAATCTTTCCAAATAGTAGAAGCCTGACAAAATAGAGTCCAAGTTAGATTAAGAATGTAAGTCATCGGTAGGAGGCTTGTCTCAAACAGGTAAGGTTTTGGGTTCAATTTTCAGAAACAAACAGAGATACGATACATGCATGTACACACATACTATACATACATATATATATATATATATATACATATATATGTGTATATATATGTAAAATTGTATAAATTTTCTTAAAATGAGGACTGTAGACAAGTTTCTTTCCACCTGGTCCTGGTCCTATAACTGCTCAGTACCAATAAAACACAGAGGCTTATATCAATTATAAGCTGTTTGATCTATTATCTCAGGCTTATTATTAACTAGCTCTTACAACTTATTAACCCATAATTCTTTTCTATATTTAGTCATGTAAGTTGGTATTTTTTTCTCACTGCAGTATTCTCATCTTGCTTCCTCCGTGTCTGATCGGTGACTTCATCTCTGTCTTACCTCCTCCCAAAATTATAGTAGACTGGTTGCTCCACATAGACTTCCTGCCTTCACCTGGACAATAAATGTTTTATTAAACTGAAACGACGGACAAATCTTTACAGTGTACAAAGGCATTATCCCATAGCAGCATCCCTCTTTTTTTTCAAAACAAGACCCTGAATGTTTAACATTTTCTTGGCCATTATCCACAACAACCTGTAACCTACACACTAAATAAAAACAGACATCCAAAGTTCTTTTTTGGGAATGTGGGTGTTGTTTTCTAGGTTACTTCCTACTGATAGGCAGTGCTGGTAATCTTACTGGAACCCAAAGAAAATTTACAATTATGCTCAAGTCATGACTAGAGTAATCTGCAAGGCTTGATCATCGCAGCCAGCAGTCTTGAAGCTGTTCAAGATGTAGAACTCAGAGGAAACTGCAACAAAGATGATATAAAGCATGGGTTCATCTGGGCCATCTGCTTCTAATGGAGATTTTTCAGGGGTCATGCTTGATCAAACATCATTTTTCTTAACCCAGTATTAATCCAGAGTCTCTCATTTCCTGTGGAAACAAATGCAAAACTTCTCTAAAATAACGTATCTTATGATTTAAATGTTGAAGTTGAGGCATTTTCAAAATATACAGTTTTTATTAATTCAGCAATATTTATAATCAAATGTCATTTAGCAGCTGTTGCTCCTTCCTGATCAGTAAAACAATTCAAAGACAACAAAATAACATACAGTATCCAATCTCCAATTTCTACATGGCTTTTTTTCTTACTCTATTTTATTTTTATTTTTTAATTGTTGGTTATTTGAGAGAGGGTTTCTCTTTATATTTTTGACTGTCCTGTAACTCACTCTGTAAACCAGGCTGGCCTTGAACTCAAAGAGATCCACCTACCTCTGACTCCCATATGCTGGGATTAAAGGCATGTGCCACCACATCCAGCTATTCTATTACTTTTTAAAAAGGACCTTCTCTATCCTTTTTCTTTTTTCTGCCAAGCCTATGTATATTTATAAGCAAACTGCAAACTATTTAGAGTGATCTTTTTGTTTTTGTCTATGTTTTTGTCTGAATCTGTCTTTTCTGTATCTCTATCTTTTCCTGAGCAGATGGCTCTTACATTTGCTAAGCAGAATGACTAGTATTAATTTGCAGTTTTGGCAGGTGGCTCTACCCTATTCCTTAGCATTCTGAGAATCTAGCTTCATGGTGGAGGTACTATCAGGAGTCATGTTTATCACCACAACTCTGTGGAGTTTCTAGGTCCATGCTACCACCAAGAAGCATGCCACTGGATACTAATTAACATTATTTTACTGTTTGGAAGCATGGCCTCTTAAAAGAGTTGCCTTGCAGTTTTTGCCACTAATGCTGAGTCAGGAAGCATTTCTTAAAAGAGCTACACCTCTGCTTGCTGCAACTTACTCCGTTCTTGTCTGATAGCATCTTTTTATTTTTAAGCTTTCTCAGTCTTTATGTGCCAAACATTTGGGAACCATTTATAGACAGAAGTTTCTGTCTTGCCCAGTCCTACAGTTGTTAAGTCCCAAAGAAACTCACAAAGGCTTATATTAACTATAAACTGTTGAGTGTGGCAATGGAAAGGCTTAAGAGCCAAACCACTATGCTCATTATACGACCAACACACCATTGAAATTCATCAAACTACACATTTAAAACAGTTGCACATTTGTGTTTCATGGACTATAGGAAAAGAAAATTAAATAGATGAGTGTATGACCATGCAAACATATATATCTCAAAAGCATCCTTACATACTTGATCATAACAAGAAGAAGCAACAACAAAAAAACCTTGATATCGTTGTGTTATACAGATCAGCAATGCAATACTGTTAAAAATGGAAATATTTCTAAAATGATTTAAATAATAATCTCCAACGAATGATACATACAATAAGGTATATTTTTTACAAGAAGAAAATACTAACTTGTATATTTTGTTTGTTTTCTGTAAGTTTTAAAATAGTTTTAAAAACTATTTGAAACACACCTTCATGGAGTTGTGCTATTTGTTTTTGATTGCTTTTTGTCCTTAGCACTGCTATCTAAAGGCTATATAAATACATGTCTTCTGTGAATGATATTTTTGCTGTATTTTTAGTGCTTTGTCCTGTAGTCTAACAGAGGCAGTCTATTTTGTTTTAAACACAATTTAAGATTAAAAGTCCAAGCTAAAGGAAACAATTTTAAATGAAGGTCGATAAAGTATAGATTCCATTACCTAACCGGGTTACCCAACATGTCAGTACTAAAGTAATTACGACTTCTATTTAAAACGGTGCAGTCAATGGCCAGTGGTTGCTTCTAACACTGGTAATGTAACATTTCTTTCCTAACATAATTGTATGAGATTATTGTCACAATTAATGTCCAAAAACACTAGTTCTTGGCATATTTCAGAGATTTTAAAATTATGTATTCTTCATTTTCCTCCACAGCCCTCTTACTGGACTGTATTTCATTTTGACAGCTATGATATTGTCAGTTGTTTACTTATCTGATAATGGACTTTGGGATCTGATTAACTTTATACTTGAAAGAAAACTGTCATCCTCAGGCTAACATATCTTTCTGACAGCTGTCTCAAAATAAACCTTTAACACCTTCCCAAAAACTACTCTACAAACTTTCACAAAACACACTGCAAACAAAGCTATCCTCATTCAAAAAAGTAACAAGCATAATGTGAAAACAGTTTTCAATAATCATGGCTCACAAATATATCAAGTCCATAACTTGTTGAAAACTTCCACTGTTTTCCATCGCTTTCATGACCTGACATTTACAGGAGATATTATTGCCTAAAAGATGGTCTGTTGTGACTTCTCTCTATTCAGGTCTCCTGAAAAAACGACAAAAAATATTTTTCATTTTGAAACTTATTCTCTGCAATGGTTTCAGAGTTTCACCATTAGCCTTAATTAGCAGACCACTTCACATGTGTTCTAAGATCAGTAGCCTTTATCTAACTACATCACTATTCAAAATGAGGCTGAAGACTCATTTGGAGAATTGGGGCTACTCACGGCATGCTTTACTTCCTTGAAGCAGCTCATAGGAAAGTCCTCTGACCACAGTCTGAAAAATATCTTCATGCTAGAGATGTTCTCACTGTACCCTAAGGAAAGGACATTTCAGACAGAACACAGGGAGGCCAAGAACAATCCTCCTAAACAATCCCTGCCAAACCGCTCAGCTCATTTCTATTGGATCTCTCACCTCTGGTCTAGTTCTATTTCTGGGTGGCTCTCTACAATGCATCTCTGCTTGTAGCAGTTTTACTCATCTGATTCCATTAATAAATAAGTGTTGTGTTGTTTTCTATTGTTGAGCTGTGTTTTGCTTCATGGACCTCATCCAGGAATCTTCTGTAAGAATGTTTTCCACTTATACTATGTCCAATCCTAATGTTAATTATTTTCTTATTTATAAATAATCCGATATCTGAAAGTATTTTTCTAAGAATATTTACAGGAACTACTTCTATAATTCCTAAGCAATTGTATTTTAAATATACAAAATTTGGAAAATATGACAGTTTTAAAAGACTCTAACAAGACTTCACCCATGCCAAGCATAGTGGCTTACACTGTAATCTTAGCTTATGGAAGCCTAGTATAAAAGGCTCATATGTTCAAATCCAATCTAAGCTATATGACAAGACACTGTCACAAAAGAAAACAAAAGCACAAAAACTGCCTTTTCATCCCAATAGGATAAATACAGAGTTGAGTATGTTTTATGATGCAATAAATACAATCACCAGAATATACCATTTATTGTTGAAGAATTTTATTGCTGTTAAGATTATTTTAAAACTCACAAACAATTCCAAATCATTTCTAGGCAAAAAATAAATCTTCCAAAAAAAGAGAAATCCTAGCATACACTATATTAAAAAAAATAGAAAAAGGTTTTTGAAGAATAGTATTTTTGAGACTATTATCAGATTTAGAATTTGATTGATGATGATAAATGAGATGGATGTATGTGAACATGCAAAGGATACAGAAAAGTAGAATCTTCAAATAGACAATTTATTAACAATAATAGTACCAACACACCAGAGGAAGAAGGCTATGAAGCCTTTAGTTTAGCAAGATGAAATGGCAGAGAAAATATAAAATAATCAGACAATGACTGAAAATAAAAACCATGTTTACCTAAATTGGATACAAAAGGTAGGAATAGCAGGCTTATTGTGGGCCTCAAGTCAATCTGGGAATGTTTCAATTATAATAAGTTTTCAGAGAGAGTTATTTAGAATTCAGGATAGATCTCTGGAGATGGCTCTCCTAGTCTCTCTTAAAGCATGCTTTTCTGTGTTGAAATTAGTAGAAGTGGACAAAAAGAGAAAGATGAAAAAATTCAAAGCATGTTAAAACACATCTGTAAGACATAGTAGAGGAAAATTAGAATTTAACAAATTTTTACTTGAACAGTCACACATGGGTTTGGCTATATTTCCCTCAAGATGTAATATATTATTTGTGAATTCTTAAACAACAGCAAGTAAGTAAATTACTAAAAGAAATTTAACAAAAGTCTTTTGAAGCTACGAACTAAATGTCATTAAACTTTTATTTTAAATTGTTTAGGAAAATATTTGACAGAAATAATACTAATTAGAAAATATATGCTATACTGCTAACTAAACTTAGACTACTGTTCTGAGTTAACGAAATGTTCACTAGCATGTGGAGATAGAAGTACAGAGATCCCAACAGCTTCAAAGCTTTTAGAGCAAGTTGAAAATCTTTTTTTTTTTCTTTTGGTTTTTCGAGACAGGGTTTCTCTGTGGCTTTGGAGCCTGTCCTGGAACTAGCTCTTGTAGACCAGGTTGGTCTCGAACTCACAGAGATCCGCCTGCCTCTGCCTCCTGAGTGCTGGGATTAAAGGCGTGCGCCACCACTGCCCGGCTGAAAATCTTTTTAGATTATAATATTAATAAATTAGGACTTATATTTTAAAAGCCTTCGTGTTTTATATTGGTAACATTTTTAATTTTCTTTCAATGTTGAACTCTGAATGAGCAATAAAAACTCAAAGTTGTCCTTTGACACACAGCAGTGTTAAAAGCACTGGGCTAAAGGAGGAATGAAATGATGACATAAATACTGAGAACATCTACAGGGTTCTTCATGAAAAGCATTAAGTCCTAGGCAGTGATCTACTTGTTGTGGTACATGATTGTGAAATTTAAAAGATAGAGATGTAAATTAAATTAAACCGGGAAGTGTTGAATGTTTTAGTTGAATTAGAGCCTCAGAAAAAGAACTCTCCTAATACTTTGGTAAGAAAATTTTAAAATTGAAAATAACATAGTGTGTTAACAAAATGTTGTTTTTGCTTTTAAATTGCTTATAGACAAAATTGTAACTAGTGCCCCTTTTTTCCCTTTCGCTTTCTCAGGGTGAACTAATATCAAGGCAGAGAAAGCTAATGTCAAACAACATGTTCTATTCTGATGTATGTCCCTACATAACGAAACAGTGATAGGAAACAGCGACACTTATTACCTTCAGATTAAATTTAATCAAATTCTCAGAAATTTTGATTCTGAAAAGTTACCCATCAAGAATTTGAATGTAAATTGAAATCATTTGATAAGGTTTTGATGTTCATGTTCATTTTTTTCCTGATTCCTGGATAAATACTAATTCAGAGAGCCAAATGAAAGGACTTATAATTATATCCTTATAACATGAGGGTCCTGCTTGTTGGGGTTTCTGCCCCGCCCAGTACCACACAGCCAGCAAGCCCCAAAGAAAATCACACAGAGAGTCTACATTAGGTTATAAACTGATTGGCCCCTTACCTCAGTCTTCTTACTAGCTCTTATAACTTATATTAACCCATTATTCTTATCTATGTTAGCCATATGGCCGGTACCTTTTCTCAGCGGGGCAGCTTACATCCTGCTTCTTAGATGGACTGTGCAGGAATGCCAAGGGAGTTTCCTGCTTCACAGAGTTCTCCTGTTCTCACCTCTACTTCTTGTCTGTCTCTACTTTTTTCACCTATACTCATTGTCTGGACAATCAGCATTTATTTAAAACATGATTGACAGAATTCAGACAATTCTCCCACACCACTTCCTTCTCTTTTTTTTTTAAACAAAGGAAAATATCCATAGTACATTTATTTGGAATGTGGGCATAGTATTTCAGGCTACTTCCGGTTGGTTGGGGGAACTGATAATCATATGGGGACCTAAAGAAAATTTAGAGTTATTATCAAGTCCTGACTAGAGTATTCTGTGAAGCTTGATTATCTCCGGAAGCATCTTGAATCTGTTCTGGATGTAGAACTCAGAAATCTGGGCCATCTGTTCCTACTGGAGATTTCTCAGGTGGTCTTCCTTGATGAAATCTGAGTTTTCTGAACTCAGAATGAATTCATAGAGTCTCATTTCCTGTGGAAACAAAAGCAAAATCTCTTCTCCAAAGTAACATACCTTTTGACTTCAATTTTGAAGTCAAGGTACTTTCAAAATACCTTCCTTGGGTTAATTCAGCAGCATTTATAAACAAAAGTCTTTTAGCAGCTGTTGTTCCTTCCTCAGAATTCAAACAATTCAAAAAGAGAACAATAGCATTCAGTATCAAGATTCTCTGTGTATTTTCCATCTTATGTGGCTTTATTTTAACCTCTATTTCTTTTATTTTTACTTTTAACTTTTGAGACAGATTTTCTGTGTATCTTTGTCCTGGAACTCACTCTGTAGACCAGGCTATCCTTGAACTCACAGAGATCCACCTGTCTCTGCCTCCCAAGCATTGGAATTAAAGGTGTGTACCACCACACCCAATTACTCTCTCTCTCTCTCTCTCTCTCTCCCTCTCTCTTTAACTTTAAGAACTTCAACCTTTAGCCTGAATATATTTTTAACACATAGTAAACCATTTAGAGTTTTTTTTTGTCTTTGAATTTTTCTTTACTGTATATCTCTTTCTGACTATGTGGGTCTTTAATTTGCTAAGGAATATGGAGAAGATTAAAGCCGTGGCTTTGACAGCTAGATTCAGCCCATTCCTTAGCTTTTTGCAATTCCAGCTGTAGGCATTGTTTATCGCCACAACTCTATGGTGTTTCAAGGTCCCTGCCAGCAAGCAAGCTGCAGAATTCTGTTCACAGACCACATTCAAATGTTCCCTGGCTGGACCACCTGCCTAAAAGAGTCAGAGTTTGCCCTGGCAGGACGGCCCAGAAAGCCAGCCCTTTAAGCATGCAGTCAGCTTTTACCAACACCATTAAAGTGTTCCTTGGCAGGACCTCTTAAACAGCTGCAGGGTTTTGCAGCTAAAGCTGAGTCAGGAAGCCTCTCTTGGATGAGAGTGCTTTCTTGCCTCTTGGAAGCAGAGCAGACCCAAGAAATTGCTGCGAACAAGAAAACATGCTTTACTCTATTCTTTCTGAAGCTTTCTCAGGCTTTCTGTGGATGAAGTTATCCACGTGGGCGTCATTCTGTAGCATGAGGGGCCTGCTTGTTGGGGTTTCTGTCCCATCTGGTACCCCACAGCTGGCAAGCCCCAAAGAAAATCACACAAAGTCTACACTAGGTTATAAACTGATTGGCTCCTTAGCTCAGTCTTCTTACTAGCTCTTGTAACTTATAATAACCAATTGTTCTTATCAATGTTAGCCACATTGCCGGTACCTTTTCTCAGTGAGGCAGCTTACATCTTGCTTCTTAGATGGACTGTACAGGAATGCTAGGGAAGCTTCCTGCTTCCCAGAGTTCTCCTGTTCTCACTTCTACTTCCTGTCTGGTTTTCCCGCCTATTCTCCCTGCCTGGCCAATCAGTGTTTATTTAAAACATGATTGACAGAATACAGACAATTCTCCCACACCACATCCTTAGAGGTTTTATTCTAATTTAAGTTTAAAAAAAACATACCAAAAGGGAAATAAAAAGTCTTTCTGGAATGCTGTATACTCACAACACCTAAACTGTAGCCCTCACCATAAACCATATGCATGTGAATTCTTGGATATGACGTGAGCTTCAAATATGTGATCTACAAAGTATTGGTTAAGCCTGGGCCTTTCATGAGCTCTTGGTGAAGAAAAGTACCTTCTACCACAGGATATGAAACCTATAAAATGGCAGATATACTTAAGAAAATTGATTCAATGATCACTTAAATTCATTTCCTTTTTGTTTATATTATAGCAACGTTCACTGTAATGACTGTGTATTAAAGTATAAACATGAAAGACTTGATTAGAAGCTACTATGAAGTTTTCCTGTAAGATTCTTGTATTCTGAAGGACAGATGAAAAAATCTCACCCAGCTTCTCTGCTAACCATCAGTTAGCCTTCATGTCAACAACCATTTCTTCAACAAAGAATAAATTTGAAAGACACATAGTTTTGAAAATACAAAGCAAAATAAGTTTATATATGAATTGATATTTTAAATGGATATATTTTCCAAAGATAATGTTATCATTAGGGCTAGGGAGACCTTGGCAAGGTGCTTATCAAGCAGACATGACGACCAGTGTTTCTGCCAGAAGTCACATAAAAGCCAGAATGTTGCACAAGAAGTTGCCTGCAGAACACCAGCCAGCCAGCCTGCTGAGCTCCAAGTCAGTGAGAAAACTTGTCTCAAAAGGAACATGGTAGGTGGCACCCCTGGGTAGTAATGCCCTAGACTGACTTTTAGCTTCCACATCTACACACACACACACACACACACACACACACACACACATACACACACACACACGCACACACACAAATATCATAATTTGTGTAAATATATAAAATGAACATTCATTAAGTATTTTAACTCCTTAATTAGTGAAAGAACCAATAGGATTGTACAATTGATTCAAAGGAAAATTCAAACTATTCATACATGCATAAGGGAATCAAAGACACTGAAAGCACTTTGAAAATAGATGTAAATCTGATGAATATTCACATGGCAATAATAAATTTCATTCTACCAGACAAACTTAATTTTCATTTATATGGATAAGAATCATTTGCATTATTAAACAGCTTGAAGAGGATGAAAGGTGCAGATCCAGGCAGAATCTGCTGAGCAGGAAAGGTATGCCTCATAGGGCACCCGGTAGCCTTTGATTTTTGTCCACCCTAACTCCCTTCATAATCTTTCTATATGATGCTCTCATCCAGCCACCTAACTTTACTGCATGCTCTAAGTCATTTCATGCTGTTCCTACTTTTCAATTAACCCTCAAATAAGAAGAGGAAAGAAATAGCCAAGCTTCCTTAAAAGGGGCACTTCACAACGCTCTGCTGAAGACATTTGGAAAGAGAATTCATGAGTTCACCTAACTTCCTGTGCCCCTCACCATTGGGTGACAGGTATAAGTAACTGTATGCTGTGTTTAAAGGTTGCTTCCAATTCCCTGTGAAGAAAATGTATGTGTTTTTAATCCAGCACCATTTGCTGGCACTTAGAAAAGTGTGTTTGTCTCGGGAAATCTGTTTGACAGTCTGCGGTGTAGAAGAAAAATTCCACAGACACTGCCCCACTCTAGCAGCAGAGTGAAGAGAGAGCACACAGCCTCTCAAGTTAGTAAGTGGGAGTGTCAGCGAGCAGTGGGATGTTTAACCAGCAAATGGCTTCCTCAGAGGAAGCCCATACCTTACTGCGGCTACTCTGCCTTACGCTGTCAATTTAAAGCTCACAGTGAATGGTTTCAGGCTGATTGGTAACCTCTGAATAGGAGCTGGTCCTTTCCAGAAAGGCCTTATTAGGCAGGCATCAATGCTTCCTGGAAGCTTAAAAGGGGTATCACAAGCCCGAGGTCCTTTCTAGCTTACTCCTCTGAGCCTTGTTGGTTGATTAAGTTGGAGGTTCTTGTGTGAAGTGCTTTGAGGGAGTCCACACTGTGAGGTTGGCAACACAATGCTTCTTTTTGTGATTAACTTCCCCAGGGCTCTCAACTCAAAACCTCACACTTGCACTCACTTCACGTAAAATTTTACAAAAGCCAGAACCCCTGAGGTCTCATTGGTGTTGGCTGAAATTTGTCTTTTCTGCCAAAAATTTATCGTTTTTAACAGAAGCCTGTGTCTGCCCACCCGTGATCCCTTTGGGAAATCCTCCAGCTGTGGATCAGACCTCATATGCTCTCCTTCTGATATCCAAGATGAATCTGACTTTGGACGTACAATCATTCTGATTCACATAATTACATGCTTGGTTTAGTAGTGGGTGCCAGGCACAAATGTGATAATTTCTTCTTCCTGCAGCCTCACACAAAGAGGTAATTTGTTCCATGCCCCCAGCAACAGGTGAATGGCACAAAACGCGAGCAATGTGTGCATGGAGAAAAAGCCACATTTTATGGATAAAACGGGTGACAGAGAAATGATCCATGTGCACAATTACTAAATTTGCATTAGTCATTTTGGGATGGATGCTTTCATTGTATGAGTTGTGGAAATTTTGGCAGAGGGAAGCTGTTGCCTGGAGACTAAAAATAGCTTTATTTTTACCGTCTTAAGCCTGAGCACTGCGGGTTCAATCCCCTTGCCAACATTTGAAACTCCAGCCCAAGGCACTGAAGTAACACTTCAGCCCTCTACTTCTTAATCAAATTTTAAGTTTCTTCCAATATTTATATTTTATTTGCTCTCAAGCAATGCTATCAAATAATCTTGAACTTATTTTCTTACAGTTATGTACTATACATACATGTTCTGAACATGTTATACCAGCATGAGAAAATTAAGATATACCACAGTTAAATATATAGAAGGTAATATTCAGTTATTAATTTTTTAAAAAGTTTTTATCCTTAAACTTTTTGCAAAATACTCCTTTTAGTTCATAAGAGGGCAGAAAGAGATAGTCTCTCATTTAAATTCCAACAAACCAGAGTTTAAGTCAAAGTTGAAAATGAGACAATATGTATGCAATATCATTGCAGTATAAAAAATGTTACTAATTTTCACCACAAAATAACAACAGACAAACAGTAAAAGCCTTGTGTGAAGAGAAATCATAACATTATGAGTCAAGAATGGTAATACATGACTGATATACAAGCTCTTAGAGAGGAGAGACAAAGATAAATAATTCAAGCTGAGCTTTGGCTGTACAAAAAAATTGATGCTAGCCTTTTCTTTATAAGAAAGGTCATTGATGATTAATTTTGGCAATGGACAGCTTTCATGTACACATATGTACCAAGGTTTCAACTGGTAAGTTTTGATTGTGCTTTTTGTGGCTACATTCGGGATCTTCAGTCTTCCACACTCACAATCTCAGAATTGAGTTCTGAAAGAGTTGTCTCTCCAACACACTCATAAACACTAATGGCAGTTCATGCACCATCATGACTCAGTTTCTCTTCCTGCACCAATGCTTCTGTTAAGACTTACCTAGTTTCTACCTCGTTTAGGAGCACCAACCATCTTTATGAACACTGCTATAGATTCTTTCCACTAGCTCCAGTTC
Source organism: Dicrostonyx torquatus (assembly GCA_028555095.1). NCBI lineage: Eukaryota > Metazoa > Chordata > Mammalia > Rodentia > Cricetidae > Dicrostonyx > Dicrostonyx torquatus. The sequence continues at coordinate 1,980,653 of JAQHUG010000274.1, read as the reverse complement.
TTTTTCTCCAAGGGCATTCCCCTGGAAAAACATGTCTTCAACTGACTTTTTTTATTTATGAGATAACCAACAATTGAAAATTGGTCTTTGTATCCCCTTTGTTCTATTTGCTGATAAATTTGGCATCAACAAATCAGAATAGGGCTGTGAGCTCTCTAACAGTTCCAGTTCCAATGTGCTATTTCACTCATGTAACTTGCATCTTCAAAAGACTTTTCTCCCATGAAACTAATCAAGGGAAACAATATATCCTATAGAAAGTATTGGAGAATGGAGAACTAAAGTGAACATAATGGAGAAGTTGAACTTCTGAGTCCTGTGGTACACAGAAAAATAGTTTCAAGTCAACTAAATTGTTAGGATAAGCCCCACATATGAAAACACCTAGATAACTTCATTAAGCTAACTACTGAAGCAGAGAGACGAAGATGAGTGACAGGTCCCTATACAGCTCCGAAGATCTGCTTAGCCAAGCCTCATCTAAACTACTAAATCATAAAACCAAAAAGTATTTCTTGTGAGTTGCTAAATGATGGCTAACCAGTTGCACAGCAATCATTAACCAATATAATTCATGCATTACCCCCATCGATATAAGAAAAAGAATGTGCACTCTGTATACTTAGATACTTGCTTGCATGGATTCTGTCATAACACACTAAATGAAATTTGGCAAGCTACTTAATTCCCAAACATTTTTACCTGTAAAAATAAAAGGTGCTGTGATGTCATGTACAATCATACAATTGTCACTATGTCTCTATCTAAGGATTTTTCAAAAAGAATAGAATTTTAAAATGTTTCCTCCATGAGGACAGATGGACATACAAAGACTGTGCACCAAAAATAAGACAAACTGAAATTGTATTTATGTGTGTGTGCACACATGTGCTCTTGTTAGCCAATTCATCCTTCTCAGTTGCAAATGACATGCTTTGACTTCTTTTTTTTTATCACACTGAAGTTACACTCTGTGACATTTCCCATGTCAGCTGGCACATGTCAAGTTTGGTCAATAGAGGGTGCAGGAGGAATACTGAAAGACTAAAACAAAAAGGAACCTCTTTTTCTGCTTCAGGCAATTCTGATATGCCCTTAACCCAGATTTAGTCATCCTCTGGATAGCTTCTGGGCCACAATGAGCTACTAACCCATATGTAATCACAGCTGGGTTAACTAGTCCATGTGGGCCAGTTCTATGGGCCAGCTCAGTCAACTGTCACTAGACAGAGATCTTCTTATTCTATCAGGTTGCTTTCTTTTGATAGACACCAACTCTCAGTGTCTGTAGTGATGAAAGTAGCCTAACATACAGTACAGTAATTTCACATTGACTGTTTGACCAAAGGCCAACATGATTCCTGTAATCATTCTCTAAAGACACAATAGTTACTAATTCAAGCATTGTTTTTTGACTATTCGACAATAATACTTCCTGTTCTTTAGGGAGGACAACAAAGCCACTATCAAATACTAAGAAAATTAAGACAGTTACATTCAGGTTACCATGTTTTTTAGGAGAATATAACTTCAATAGCAACAATGAGAGTCAATAAAATTATTAGTACAATATCAGTCATGGTTATAGAAGAATATCAAACTGAAATAATATCAATAGTGCAATTGCTACAGAATTTTACTAAAGAAAATTATCTTTAGAAATTTATTCTAACCTTCCAACCATGGTTAGAACTTAACCATGTGGCTTACAGGATGCTGAATACAGTTCTTTGGTAGTGACTAAGGAAGTATGTCTAGGAGAAATAACTAAAGGGGAAAGGAAGCACGTGGTAGAGAAACTAACAGGAGGCGCAATTGCAGACACTCTTAGAGATGTGTGACTTCAGCCTGCTAGTGCAGAACTCAGTCATACTGATTATGAATAGGTGAATCTCACAGCCTAAATCATTGACTAGGCACCATGATATGCCAAAGCTCCCTGTTAGGGACTTTAGACTTCCTGTCGAAATGCACAAAGCAGCTGCAATAAACTGAGGTTTGATCTTAAAAAAAAAGGCACAGCTGAGAAGGAATCCAGAAACATGGGGCCTAAGAGTGGATTTGAAAGCATTTGAACAGGAAGACACATTCTGTTTGCTGCTCAGAAAACAGAAACAACTCCTCAAACCTTCTTGATGCCTTTACTTCTGGAATTGAGAGAACTACCCTGAACCACATGCAAAAGAGCAAAGCTATGAAAACAAAGAAAAAAATCAAGTATTGCATAAGAAAGTGATTATCATAGATGGTTTAGTGGGTATAAATACACATACCTGTTTGTGGAAATGGAGTGAACTATAGGAACGTAAACTGAGCAGGAAGCTTCGTTTCATCATAAAAGTCAGACGCTGTGTGTTTAAAAGCATTCTCCAGGGGATGCTCAGATCTGCTGCTGTTAACAATGTCACCTTATGTATTCATCTGAGACACGGCTATGCCTTCCAGTTGGGTTCAGAACATTTCTTTTTGATTCAAGGCAGCCTGAATGTCAATCATACACATCTTCTGACAAATGTGTAAACAATGACAGCCAAGGAGTAGGGGTCAGTTGAGCCACAGAATATAAAGCATACAGGGAACAGGGGCTTGAAAAGGCTACGTGCAACCAGAAGAAAAATTAAGTGGCTGAGGAAGTTATGGTATGAGCAACATGCAGTCCACTGTCTCATTAAAGGAATGTCAGGGTAATCAGAATGACTGTGGTATAGCTAATTATAATGATATAGAGAGGGCCAACGATTAAGCAGCATCAGTGTCTATGTTTGTCCCAGGTAATGAAACTCATTCCTGTCCAAAAATATCTATTTATCTGAAATGAATCTCAGCTTGAAATGGCATTCCAGGAATATATGATGTACAGTGAATGCCAAGAAGCATATACTGTGATATCAAATATTTTGTTTCCAGCATGTTTTGCTCTACATAAAGCAAATAACACATATGACAGCTTAAATTTTGGCAAAGGATGAAAATATAAATTGGATTTCACTCTTTCAAAAGAGTTCAGGATATAGCAATACTGATCAGTTAACCAAATAATCAGGAAAACATATTCTTAAACTAACAAACATAAAATTAAGACACATCTGTGACATAAGAAACAAAGAGAGTGTTTGGAATAAGAAGAGATAACAACAGCAAATAGAAGCTTTAGTTATACAAACGAGAAACACATATTTGTTCCTCCTCCATCTTCACTCACTATCTCTTCCTCTCATTTTCCTGTTAATGAATAACTAACATAGGGACGTAAAGTAAATTTTTCCATGGTTCTCAATGCCTGAGCTTTCAACGCATGCACACACACACACACACACACACACAGAGAGAGAGAGAGAGAGAGAGAGAGAGAGAGAGGAACACACGCTCACATGCACATTTTTAGCATTCAAACTCGACAAGATTTAGCAGTCATTATAATTCCCATCACCATACAGTTGCCCAGTTTCACTACTTGTAATATGCCTATTTGCTGCTTGTTTTCCAGATTTCACAGCTCAGTATTATGTATCATTGAATCATTCATGTCATAATATATTTAGAGTTTTATAATTTGATATAGTGGATGCTCTGTCATACAATTACTGCTATGAATATTCATACTATAGAATGTTTCTCTTTGGAAGCTGATTGGGATAGTGATGTAACAAACATATATATTTTCAGATATATTATTGGCGTATGACTCATTTGGGTGCAGCAAATACCCAACAGTAGAATTGCTGGTATGGGTTTTCAGAGTGGCTGTTTCAATCTATAGTTTCCGTGGTGCCGTAAATAAGAATAACCTCACAAGCTCATATGTTTGAATAGTTGGTTCCCCCTACTGGTGGAACACTTTTGGAAGGATTTGGGTTTGTATCCTTATGAGAGGGAGTGTGTCACCAGGAGTGGAATTTGAAAGTTCTACAGACTCCATCCATGCTCAGTATGATGCCTTCTTCTTGAGATTTGAGATATGAGTTCTCAGTGATGGCAATGCCATCAATCAGACATTGTGAGCCATAAATCTCTAGAAATTTATGCCAAATTATATTTATTTTTCATATTTATATCTTGATCATGGTGTTTTATTAAAGCAAACAGAGAAGTCTTTCATACAGGTTTTGTCTAACTCTAGGGTTCTTTCCCACCAGTGACAGACTAAAGTTCCAACAGTATGGCAAGCTGAAAGCACCTGTGTTATTTTCAATATATAGTAAATTTTCATGTAAAAAGCTGAACTATGGAGTAAAAGATATGGTTAAGGAACCTAGAACATCTTAGGTACATTTGGAGTTTAAATTCTTAGTGTTAATGTTTATTAAAGTGTTTTAGTGATGTCTAGAATAGGGAATTTCAATAATGAATATAAAACCAGTACACTTTTCAAGATGAATTATATGGACATAAATTTATGTTACTGTTGATTTTTTATTTTATGCTTAAAAATAATATTAAATATCCAAAGACAATATACAAATGCATAATTTCAATCTGCTTAAGAAAAAAACTTATAAAATAAAAGTTGACAGACAGAAATATATCAAAATTTCAGGATATAATAACTTATTACTGGTAATCAAAATAGCTGATGATTACCAAATTTATAGAAATGAAAACATCTAAATTATTTTTAAGTAAGCGCTTACAGAATTTTGCATGTTCTCTTATTTGTTCCCTCTAGAAACCTGTAAGTCATTCCGTTACTCAAGTTTGTGTTAGTACAAGTCTGAGATAATAAATTTTTAATCAAATATTTTATTGCTTTTTATTATTTCAATTCATGGTCACTTGACCCTACCACTTTGGACTTGTGACTATTTTGTCTATCACGTATTACTACAGTAATTATGAAAAAATAGGTCTGTTCTACTGATGGTATTGTAAAGCAAAGAGAAAAAAAACAAGCTAGGGATTCAATCACCCCTTTAAAATGCATCCCAAATGAGATAGCTTACTTTCTTGTACACTGCCCCACTGCTTCACTGCCTCTCTGTGGTACTATAACTGAGAATCAATCAGATTCTCACAATATAATTAAGATGAAAAACTGCAAGTATTTTGTAGGAGGCCACTTGTTTGTTCCTGTCTTCCCAGACTCGAAATAACCACACAGAAACTGTACTGATTAAATCACTGCTTGGCCTATTTCTGTCTAAATAAAAAGGAATACTTTAACTTTAACATAGTAAAATTACATATAACAGAACAGGTATCAAGCAAGAATTACAGTTACAATATTTATATCTACTTTATCTTTTATCATAACTAAGGAAAACTATAACTATCTATTCAATCCACCAAAGACTCAAGATAGCTATAATTTTACCTATGTAATATTATCTGTCCTATAGAGCTTTAAAAATGGTAAGCAGCTTGGTCGCAGCAGCCCAGGGTGCTGGCTCCACCTCTCTCTGCTTTTCAGAATGGCACATGTACCATTACCATCAGCTCTGGGACTGCCAGATAGGAGTTGTGCTCACCATTTTAACTCTGAGAAGGAGCATGGAGCACGTAAAGCCTTTTTTATCTGAGTAATAGCTAAATCTTCCATGCAGTGCACTGCACATGGCCTGGAAATATCTCTGTGTATCTCCTGCTTCTGCAGCCCTAGTAGTCCTGATTCTGCTGTCTGCCTTCCCAGGCAGGGAGTGTTGAGCCATGGGCATGGTCTCAACTACTTTCCTCCTGACCCCAAGTGGGCACACAAGCACCCAGGCCCACAAACGCCAAAGTAGAAAACTTAGATAAATTGTGGCATAGCATGTTCAAAGTCACATAATAAAATCTAGAGCAGTGTGTGGGCTAAAGAATAAAGTTTACACTGTCTCTGTTGGTGGGCCAGTCCCTCACGGTCCTGAC
>JAQHUG010000274.1:1950162-1972417 GCA_028555095.1 Dicrostonyx torquatus | reverse complement strand
TTGGCCTAGAGATTGTAGTCGGCAAGGTCTTATTCTACATCAACAATGGCGCTGGTGGGATAACAGCCACATACTAGCCCAGAGCCTCCAGAACTCTCTGTGACGGGAAATGGCACACACTCCAAGCCCAGAAAAGCAAACACCGCATTGCCCTGACCTTGGACGGGAATCCTGTTAGGGCTGAAAGTCCTCACACCCATTCCACCTCAGCAGACACTAATGATCCCATTTATGTGGGCGGCTGTCCTGCCCATGACAAGCAGAACTGCTTGACCAGCCAGACCTCGTTCCGGGGCTGTGTGAGGAATCTGAAGCTAAGCAGGGGATCACAGGTGCAAGCCTTGGACTTGAGCAGGGCGTTTGACATACAAGGAGGCTTCCCTCATTCCTGTTCTGGGCCTGAGTCCTGAACTGCTTCCAGAACCCTCCTTTGGGATCATTACTAACATGCTGAAGAGAAACAACTTGGTGAACTCAAGTGCCTTCTCTTCAGGTTTCATTTCCAGCTCAGGTTATGTTTCCAGAGAAAAAATGCTGTATTTATGTTGAACTAAGGCCACATGTACAACAGATACTCTACTAAATAGTGCAAAATGTCAGTTGAAAAAAAAAGAATACTACCAAGAGGATGTTTTCTGTTTGATGAAGTCTTATAAGACAGTTGGGCAGTCTGAGGGGCCACTGATAGTGACACTGGGATGTGTCTCTACTGCAGATACCAGCTTCATGGGATTCTAATCTCTTTGGATGTAAACCTTGCTCAACCTAGCTGTAGTAGGAAGGGTCTTGGACATTCCAGAGGATGAGGTGCATGGCACTCCCTTAGGGTTGGAGAGGTGTGGGGAGGGTATGCAGAGGGAGAGGGAGAGGACTGGGAGGAAAGGAGGGAGTGAGAATTTGGATTGGTATTTTTTTAAGTAATAATATAAAAAGAAAGAAAGAAAAAATGATTTAAAATGTTAGTGGTGTGTGTGTGTGTATGTATATGTGTGTGTATGTACATGTGTTGTGACGTGGTGTGATAAAATAAAAATGACCTGACCCTTAGCTACTGGATTTATAAAATCAAACATTGAACTCTACTTAGGAATTTAAGAGGCTACTATTCATTTTTTTCTATGCTTGAGTAAAAATTATTTTTCTCTTCTCTTTGCTGGGGTGAGAGGTGGCCTTTTTACTAATCTCCAAGAGCGCTTATGAATTAATTCAAGCCTGGTAAAACCTTTTCACTTGAAAGAACAGAGGGTGTTGTGCGATGGGACCTCTTTTAAAGAAGCAGAGCTTTGAAGTCACTGCCCTCTCTATTCTCAAGCAAGTTATTTATTCTCAGGAAGAGAACATCAAAACCACTCCAATTCTTTTTTAGTGGGGGAAGTGCTTTTTTTATATGTTTTATTTGGAGAATCAATCTCCAAAAATTACTTTAATCTTTTTATTATTCTTAAAAACTATAGAGGTTAAAATTCTAAAGCACACTCTCAGAGGAAAAAAAATAAGGATACAGTGGAATTATGGTGCACCTTCAAGGAACTTCCAAATGGGAAAATTGGAGCACATACTGAAACCTGCTGTACAAATGAAGCTTACAGAATTAGTAAACATTAGTGAAATTTGGGGGTAGCTACTATGGATTGTGAATTATTAAACTGGCTTCTTAATGGCATTGAGGTTTCTACATGTTTGCTGGGAAGCTGTGAGGACAACATAGATGGTGTTAGGAACGGGAGTTTATATACCTAAACTCAACAGAAGATAAATACTTTCTATTTTCAACACTAGATGTGTCTTTACACTTCTGTTAAGTATTTTCAGCAATGAACCCTTATACCTTCTAAAGCCCAAGGCAGTACCATCTCCTGAGTATTCACTGTAATTGTATAAATGATTAAAGTATTAGTTGTAACCATACTAATATGTACAATAGAAACTTGGTGATCCTCCTGGGAAATCTTACTCCAGTGAGTAAAAAAATGCAAAATTCAAAACCTGTATTGAGATTTTTCTCCATCTTCCTGTAAAGGAAAGTGAAACGATTCCACAAGTTTCCAATACACAAACATGTCCAAGAAAATCAGAGTATAAAAGGATCATTTTTAATCCTAAGACATTTTCAGGTCATGTTTGTCAAATATGATTGTTCTCTGTCTTTTTTTAAACATCATGATGTTTGGCTTTGAAATGTATTTCACTATGCAAAATTGGCAGTACACAGCAATTTATATGTAGATTCCAAAAGAGTGAATCAAGACCCCAAACCTCAAAGGAAGCCTGAAAAAACACAATTATAAACCAGACTACAAAGTATTTTAGGTTTTTACAATCTACCAAGAGATGGTACTAGGAGGAATGAAGTAGAGAAGATATTAAATACTCTGCTGCTCAAGGGAATTCACTTAAGAGTTTTAACCTTTCTTTTTTTTCTATTAGGGAAGAAATGATTGATTTGTAAATATACATTATTTTTCTGAGAATGATCACCTTCATGTGGAATGTCATTTGAAGACTTACAAGGAACTTATGCATATGTTTGCATGCTAAATGATGCACAAACATTGCTTATGTAAAATTTGGAACTTAGGCCAAAACTCTGATTGATATTTGTCTTAGTAGCTTTTCTGTTGCTTAAATAAAACACCATGGATAAGGAAACTTTTAAAAGACAACTTTTAATTTACAGATTATACTTTCAGAGAATCACAGCCCATGATGGCACAGTAATGCCTAGCGTGACAGGCACAGTTGAGAGCCTTATTCTAAATCAACAGAGACAAAATGAGAAAGTAAACTGAAAGTGGTATGAATCATTTGAAACCTAAAATTCTGTGCCCCACTGTGGCACACTTCTCTCAACAAGGCCAAATCACTTAATCCTATATGAACAGTTTCAACAACTGGGTACCAAGTACTCAAACATATGAACCTATGAAGCCTGGATGTGGTATTTCCCTGTGTATGCTATGAATATGCTTTGTTACCACTGGTTAATAAAGAAGCTGCTGTAGGTCTCAGACAGTTCAGAATAGGGCAAGGCAGGAATTCCAAGCAGATAGAGGAGAAAAAGAAGGTGATGTCAGGGAGATGCCATGAAGCCACCAAAAGAGACAGATGCCCTTGGACCCTTACAGATAAACCACAAGCCTTGTGGTAAAATATAAAATACTAAAAATGGGTTAATTTAAAATGTAAGAGTTAGTTAATAAAAGCTAAAACTAATAGGTCAAGCAGTGGTTTTATTCATACAGTTTCTGTGTGATTATTTTGGGTCTGGGTGGCCCGAAACAAATGAGCAATCTCCACCTACAGGGGCTATTCTAATTTAAACTATAATGTTAATGAAAACCCCACATTCTGTTTTAATATTCTAGGTAACATGGTCACCAAAAGGAAGACCCACATACAAACTTAACCGGTCAGGGAATAACTTGGCTATATTGTGTAGGATAATAGGGAAGGAAAAAATTTCAAAAATATCATTCAAAAGGACAATAGATGCAAGGAGGAAATATATTATCCCCACCTGGAGCCTAAGCAATGAAACACAGTATTTAGAGATTTTCCTTGCTCGAGTGCCCCATAAGGGTCACTTTTCTCTGCCTCCTTACTGATATTAGCTGCACTCTAAAGTGTTTAAACAGAAAACAAGTACAATAAATCAGAACTTAAAACACACCACTGAGTGAAGCTAGTGAGGAGAAATTTCGAAAGGCTAATTACCTCTCCTAGGGGTAGACACTAATCTCAGAAAGAATTTGGACACCCATCTATATCACGAAATAGGCTCATAACTTCTAAAATTGCAGTGATGTTTGCTACCCAAAGATCAGTTAAATGGAAGGACACCAGAGGAAACAAAACTTGAAACCAAGTTTACTTCTTTTTTCTTTTCTCTTTATTTTTTTAAGTGAAAGCATGTACATGGTAAGCCTTGTATTTAATCATTTCTGAATGTGAGGCTCCAAAGTGCTGCAATGGGATTCCTAGCAAAGAATCCCAAATGTGCCCTGGTTTCAAAGCATTGCACGGGATTTACAACATTTATCATCTTTGCTAACAAGAAGATATGTTCTTATCTGTGGGATCATCAGCTGGGTAATACTTATCACTCAAAAGTCAATCACCCTTCAGCTATTGCTCCCCTTAGAACACTTATACATACCATTGCCAGCTAACCAAAACATAAGAGATCTACCCATTTGGAAGAAAAGACTGAGCAATAATGCATCTGAAAATGTACTGACAGTTAACAGTTCATAGGATTGTGTAAAATGACCGTGTAATGGTCAAATGAAGTCGTTAGCTTGCAACAATCCCTCAAAACTCTGGTCTTCAGAGTTAAACGAGAAATAATAACACAGATATCAGAAAGGGGATCTGTCAATAGTTGAGAAAGGTCAAATATATTCATCATCTAATAGATTATACCCCTTTACACAAAGGACTATAATTGAATGAATATTTAATAACATGAAGCTGATTGCCTGCCTTTCCTAACAGATCTGGGTACAGGGCCCCAGAACTGTGAAAAGAGTATGGAGTGTTTTGTTTCAGTGTTTATATTTCTAATTTTGTTTTTCCTTAAATAGCAGCAGTTCAGCTCTAGCTGATTAGTTACAGAAGCAGAGACACCTAAAACATGAGAAAAATGAATCATTCATTTATTACTGGTAGAATGCAAAATAGTGCAATGTCTCTGAACAATTGTACATCAGGTTCTTCTGAAACTGAACAGGCACTTCCTACACACAGCAGCACTTGGGTAGTTATCCCAGAATAATGAAATGTATGTCTATACAACCATGTGTACACAAATATTCATTGCAGCTTTATTCTTAGTAATCCCACACTGTGAGCAACCAAAATGTTCATCTAGTGATCAATAAACCTTTGTACATATGTACTAAGAACACCAATCCATAATAAAATGAAGAGAAAAAATTGACAAGTACAACAACCTATATAAAAGAAAGGCCATTTTACCAAACAAAAAGGCTACCCTTAAAGATCACATACAGTCTAATAGCACTGACAAGTTTTAGAAGCGGGCAATAGATTAGGGGTTGCTACAGGTTAGTTAAATGGCAGTAGGGTTTGAACAGTGACTGTACTTAAATACTAAATTATCAGTGCTTGCTATAGAACTGACCTGTATTTTCGGTGTTTTGGTTGCCAAACTTAAGTATGACAATAATCAGTTGAAGCCAGTTAAACACATTAATGCATGTAAAGAATAAAATGTCAATAGTTATAGAAGAATGAGTTTCCCAATATTTTACTATCATGATATAAAATGTTTTTAGGGACAAAAGAATAGGACCAACACTGTATCTCTGCATATGATTTCATATATTTCTGTGTGAACATATCTCAAAATACAAAGTAAAACACCAATACAAAACAAAAATAAAAATATCATCTTTTGACATGAATGTTTCAAATTTCTTTCTGAGCTCAACTTGGCTACATTTCCCAGACATGGATGGTTTCATTTGCTTTCTGTTGTTTTTTTCTGCAAATTGATTTTTTCATACAATATATTCTGATTTATTTTCCCTCCCTGTACTCCTCCCAGTTCCTCTCCACCTCCCTTCCCATAAGAATCTACTTCCTTTCTATCCTTCCTTAGATAAAAACCAGGCAAATAAGAAATGATAAAATGTGATAAATCAGAAGCAAACAAATCAAAATATCCTTAAACAACAGAATAATTTTCTTTCACATTCATCCTTGTATACTTTCTAGTTTCTTTCTTTAGTTCTTAGAACGACTGGTCACATAAGACTATTTCTAATTTCCTCCTATTTGTATTTTGTCAGTTCTCCTTATGTTAATGATTTTCTGATTAGTTGTTGCAATTAGAAGAGATACTTTTATTGCTTTATTACATTTAATCCATTACACTAGCTTTGTGAGTTAACAATCTGCCTTTCACATCATATTTAAAGTTGTTATCTCCTGAAATGATGTATTATAAATAGTGTGACAGCCTCCATCTCCAAACTTCTATTGAAAATGGTGTCCTTATTAAGCATGGTTATTTTGTCAATAATTAATTAGCCATAAGTAAATTGGTTCATTTCTAGACTCTTCATTCCATTCCATTAGTTTATTTGTATGTTCTTATGCTGTTGTCGTCATTTTATATTATCTTAGCTTTGTAGCAAGCTTGGAATTTAGAGTACTTAGGTCTAGCTTTTCTTTTTTTCATGATTATGTCATTCGACATGGATATGAGGATTCTAGTACATATTCAAGTTTGGAGATGGAGGCTGTCACACTGTTGTTGTCAAAGACTCATTGAAGATCTTCTTGAAGGGAGCAATGGAGAAATTAGGAAACGATGGTGATAATTGCATAATAGTGTAGGTGTAAATGATGTCACTGAATTGTATATTTACAATGAATAAAATAGCAAAGAGTATTTTATGTGTATTTTCAAAGGATGGTGAGTAAATCTATGGTTAATTATATTGGAAGTTGGTGGTAAGTTTGTTGAGCCATTAAAGGGGCAACTTTGGTGAGTGACACCTTTTGGTGCAGTTATTCTGATTCTTTACAAATTGGTTCCAGAGAGTTATGCATATGCATGTGGGTTCTGGGAAGGGAGTTGGCACATCCCTGGAAGTGGAGTCAGGGTACCTGTGAGCAACTCAGTTTTACCTGAGAGTCCAGCTCTGATGGAGAGCTGCATATGTGCTTCATCACTGAGTCATCTCTCAGCCCATATGTTTATGTCTTGGTTTTTGGGAGGTACATGACTGCTTTTCCCCATAACTTCAGCTATACACCAAAATGTGTGAATTATGTCGTATGGAATTTTAGATAATACATACCATAAAATGTAGAAATGCTTTACAAATATGTTATAGACAAACCAAATAACAAATTGATAAGCTTCAAAAGGATCGAAAAGGGTTTTCTTTATTTATTATTTATACTTTAGCAGGAGAGTCAGACTTTTTCCCTATTTTCTGTAGATAGTTACAAATGATTTGGGGGAGAATCTTTTACCTATGTGACATATGAAAACAAAGCAGAATATTATCAAGTACTTCATCAAGTTGAAGTAATTTTGTGGGTTTTTTTTTCGGGGAGTGGATTGACTCTGGCTATAATAATTGACAGTCCAAGCCCATCATATTTAAACTTTCACTTTTCCTTGGACTCCATTATATTTTGTCTTATAGGATAATAGCCATCGGTCCTCAGAATTTTGTCATTAATCATTTCTGAAGTTATGCCACTAAAGTTTTTAGTAATTTTCCTAAAATTGAGGAGATGCCCAATTTTTTTCACTAAGATAAAACTGTAGCTATCTTCGTTATTCTGTTTCTTCCTAAAGATTCATGAGCCACATTATCTGTGACTATTTCTGATTTTCCATATTAAGAGTATTCATTTTTCTCCTGATGTATTTTTAATAAGTCCAATAGTGAGCAGCATTGCAATTTCAGTTCCTTCAAAGTGTGTAACGTGAATAGCAGCCATGCCTGTCATAACTGCCTTTATGACTGCAAAGTTTTTAACAGACTAGAAGTCCGCTCTCATCAACTTTCACAACAGTGTCTTTCTCAGAGAAACCTTCTTGGTTTTTCCTTCAAATCCTCTAATTCACCTTGAGTCTTCTCAGTACTGATGCAGAAATCTTCTGGAACCTCCAACTTCTGCATGCTTTCTCTAAGCAGACCAGTATCTACAAAAGTTCAAACCACCACAATTCATTCTTACTCACTATGATTTCTGCACTTTGAACACCACAGAAAAAAATTTCCAACTCAGGGTTTCTCTGAAGTCATAAATGTTCCCATTTAGTGCCATATGAAAGCATCAATTTCATTGTTGGGCTAACAATATCATGTGAAATGAGATTTGTAGTTGTAGGTGTGAGCTTGGATGATCGCTAGCAAGTTTGCTAACTTTATGGAAACCCTGCTGGATAGAAAACTCATGTGTGCTTCTTTCTGGTGCCTCACATTGCTTTCATAGGAAATATTGCTCACCAAGTTGAAACCCTTGTGCACTGTGATTTATTGTATTCCATAGAAGGCTTTTGCCATTACAATCTAATGGTAATAGAAACAGTTATCTGCATGCTCTAAAGGCCTCATAACATTATTCTCTGTCTCCTAAGGCATTGGCCTATTACAATGTATTTACATCTTGCATTTGAAACCTTTTAAGTTAAGCTTTCTATATTCATGGGTTGTAAGTTATCTGTATCCACTTCAAATAATGTGGACAAATCTTATGATTCCTCTTAGGACCTACATATATCTCCTTCCTCCCTCTACTCAGCCTAACTGGTGGTGTATGAGTAGAAAAGATGTTGAATATTATGAGGAATTTTTGTCCTTGTTATACATGGGCACATATCCACAACAACACTATAGCTGTAGTTGCAACATAAAATGAGGTTTATTGGGAATGTAAAAGCAGAGATGCATCCAAGTACATGACTCCTCCTTCATCTTGGTATTGATAGAAAAACTGAGTGGGTAAAATACAACAAATCAGTCCTCTGTGCTTAGCTTCCGCTGTCAGGTGGGTTTTCTGTGGACCTGTTTCAAAATTGCTGGCCCAACAGTTTGCTAAACAGCCAAAGGGAGGAAGCAAGCAGCTTGTTACCTTTTCAGTTTATTCTCTCTTCACTCCAACCCTTGACCTTTCATAGGTTATTAAGTATTTCTTTCCAGGAGAAAGTATGGATTTGGGATACGGCTGATTCTTGAATAAATGCCAAGGAGGGCTCCTGGAGGTAGGAGAAACAGCAAGTCACTGTTTAAAAACACTTCTTGCTTGAGGAGGCCACATGTTTCATTCTCAGTCACTTAGCCCAAAAATAATCACACAGAAACTCTATTAATTAAATCACTGCTTGGCCCATTAGCTCTAGCTTCTTATTGCCTAGCTCTTTCATATTAATTTAACCAATTTCATTAATTTGTGTATCACCATGTAGCTGTGGCTTACTGCGTAAAGTTGTGCCTGGCTGTGGGGGGGGCTTCATGGCTTCTCTCTAACTTCACCCTTCTTTCTCCAAGCATTCAGTTTAGTTTTCCCTACTAGCTCTGTTCCCCTATAGCTCTGCTATAGACCCAGATCAGTTCCTTTATTTACCGATGATAGACACAGCATACAGAGAGGAGTCCCACATCAACTTCTGAGAAGACCTTGGCTTTTCCATCCACAGGACATCCAGATTTCCTGGCATGGTGCTAGAAACCTAACCAACCAGTGAAGTCATGGATATGGAGAAGAATATACACATACAAACCAGCATGAATGATCCTAACTACATTCTGAATAATTGTGTTTATATCCACTAGAAACCAAACTTGAGTACAGTAAGTAATAGTAGAGTTGATGCCCAGTAAAACCCAATAGTTTGTTTCGGTATAAAATGGGTTTTTTTTTCTATATATAGGCAGACTCACGTATAAAATTAGAATTAGGCTCACGGTTATGTTGTTATGTGTTAAATGGGCACATCCACTAAAGATACTTGCTTAGTCTAAACAGTCTAATCATGAGTTATCCAAAGCCAGACAATATAGTGATGTAAATTTCCCTCTCCATGCTGTGATTATTATTAATAAATAAAGAAACTGCTTTGAATCTACATCGGGGAAGAACTTAGGTAGGCATGGAAAACTAAACAGAATGCTAGGATAAAAAAAGGTGAAGTCAGAGAGATGCCATGTAACACCACTATAGACAGATGCTGGAACATAGCTGGTAAGACACAGCCACAACCATGTGGCAATACACAAATTAATATGAATGGGTTAAATTAATATGTAAGAGTTAGCCAATAAGAAGCTAGACCTAATGGGCCAAGCAATGATTTAATTAATACAGTTTCTGTGTGATTATTTTGGGGCTAAGTAGCCAGGAACTAACTAGCGGCCTTATTCTTACAAATTGGTACCAACATGGTTGACTAAAATCCACTTAAAATCTGAGATGGCTTGAAAAGGAATTCTAGACACAAAAGTACAGAGTTTAAAACAGCTTCTTGCTGTCTGATAGTGCCTGATGCTACTCATTTAAGAGAGGTTTTCCTGACTCAGAGGAAGCAAAAGAAAAAAGCCACACCATTTTGAAATGCCAGCTTTCTGGGTTGTGCTGCCAGTGCAAACCTTGACTCTTTCAGGCAGGAGGTCCAGCTGCAGAGCACTTGAGTGGAGTTTGTGAGCAGACTGCTACAGCTTGCTTAATGGCAGCATGGACTAGCTGTGTGCCTAAGGGTGGGGCTGTGGGCATGGCTCTTAGAGGCAGCAAACAGGTCTGCCATGCTGGACTCTGAAGAGCAAACAGAAAGTACTATATATAACCTAGTAATTGTGCACCTTAAGTTTTAAGAAGCACTTAGCATTTTAAAAAGTGTTCCTGGACAGTAAAGAATTACAGATATGCAATAAAGACAAATACAGATGGAAAAGAACTCTAAATGAGTCATAGCAGTGGATAAATGCATGTAGGCAAGGGAAAGAGAAGAAAAAGGGTATAGAGAGTCATAAAAAGAAGTTGATGGTTTTTTTTTAAAAAAAGGTAAAATCTTTAAAGAAACAGTACAGATAGTTATAGATTAAAATAAATAAAAAAGAATAAACCATGTAAAAATGGAATAAACATAGAGAGTTTGAATTATATATACTATTGTGAAGAAGCTAAGTACAGAGAGACATTTCATTGTACAGGCTGCTAAGCTAAACCAATGTAAAGATTGATTTTAAAATTTGAGTCTAAGGATATGTTGCTTTGGAAAGAGGTTCTTCTTTAGCTTCCACAGATGATGGGAACATCTGAATTGCTTCCAGACTAATATGGTTTAATAGACCATGATCCCCTGAAAGGTCACCATGAATACCCTCAAAAAATTCCTTTGCCCAACTTCTGAAAGAGATAAAACTAACACACAGGATAGAACATGAAAGACCTGATTAAAAGGGCCCCCAAACAGCAGGAAGAAATTTGAATAAAACTATGCCCATATTCCCAAATATGGAATATAAATATAAATGTTTGTTTACATTTAAAGGGGTATATGCTATAGAGATTTAAATTGGCATGGGTCTTAGTTTATTGATACAAATTTAACATTTATTTTGTTATATGTATATGTTACATATATATGTATATGTCATATATATATATGTTTTTGCTCTTGATTAACTTACTGTGTTTGTGTAGCTCATTAAAAATTGTAATGTATATTTAAGAAATATAGATAAATAGAAAGTCATCTATAATAGTCAAGCTTGTAGTCATATTATTTAGATTTTCTAGATGTACAAAGAAGTAATTCAGATGGATAGGGATTCTTCAAATCTTTCAAACACAACAGAATATGGCATTTAAAATGTTTTAAGAGTTTACGGCTTTTCCTGACAGTGAGACACATCTGCTCCTGGAGGCACCAATTACCTTAAAAGAAAGATGGGCATTGAAGAGGCTCCTTATGGAGTTTGTTAGCCAATAGGGTAAGAAACTGCTCTTGCCTCAACTACTTAACTGGACATGCAGGACCCACATAAAAATGACTGCTGAGCTTGCCTAAAGGTGAGATGATCCTTCAAGATTCCTGTTTCATGAAGAGTCTACTAGACATTCTGCAGGACACAGAAGAAAAAAGGGACTGTCCAACTGCCAATATAGGCAGAACTGCCCTTGAAATTTCCTGCTTCGTGAAAAACTCTGCTGGATGCTATGGGCCTGTAGGCTGAAGATGGATACCCCAATGGTACAGAAGAACTTTTGGTGACTCTCCAGGCAGTGAGATGTCACTGTCAATTCTAAAGGTTTGGGAGTTTTCTTACAATTTATTTCCTGTTTACTTAGGTACAATTACATCTTTCTGAAGTCTTGATGGAGTTGAAGAATTTATAGTTATAGTTTTCCTTAGTTATGATAAAAGATAAAATAGATATAAATATTGTAACTGTAATCCTTGATTGATATCTGTCTTGTTATATGTAATTTTTCTATGTTAAGTTAAAACCTTCCTTTTCATTTAAACAGAAAAGAGGAGGTGATGTGAGAAACCCCCTGTGTTCTGTGATTATCGTTAATGAATAAAGAAACTTCTTTGAACCTACAGCAGGGCAGAACTTAGTTAGGCAGAGAAAATTAAATGAAATGTTAGGAGAAACAAAGGTGGAGTCAGAGAGGCATCATGTAGCACTGCTGGAGACAGATGTTGAAACTTTAGCTGGTAAGCCACAGCCACGTGGTGATACACAGATTAATAGAAATTGGTTAAATTAATATGTAAGTGTTAGCCAATAAGGAACTAGAGCTAATGGGCCAAGCAGAGATTTAATTAATACAATTTCTGTGTGATTATTTTGGGGCTAAGTGGCCAGGAAGTAACCTGCAGACTTATTCTTACAATATAGTGAAAACATGATGCTGCACATGGCTTCTACACACATTTGTGATGGGTAGTTTTGTCAACTTGACACAACCTACAATCACCTAGGAAGAATTCATTACTGTGGAATTGTGTCTATGGGACACAGTCTTGTTTGCCTTAATTAATGTGGGAAGACACATCATTAATGATGGGGACACCTACTGGTACCAGTCTAGATTAGTGGATGTGACATGGAAGTTGGGGAGCTTTTTAGTTTTTTTTGTTTTGTTTTGTTTTGTATTTTTTGTTTTTTACTGACTTGACATTGACATTTGATGGCAAATTCATCTAGTCAGTTTCTGTGGTTAAAGATCTCCTCCCTAAGGTTAGAACCAGCTTCTTTGGGCTTCTAACATGGACATAAGTCTATCGGCTCTCCAGGAATCTTTTTGGAGAGAACAGGACTGCTCAGTTAACCAGTCTTGTAGAATGAAAAACACCATGCTTTTATCCTCCCCAATGTGAGAGAGCAATGTTGACTACTCAACTTTAAGAAGAAAGTCAATCTAATAATTACCTTTGAATATATATTGATTCTGTAAGTTTTCTTCCTTTACAGGGCTATGACTAATACAAGCAATTTAAGTCTATCCTCAGAGGTATTCTCCTGATTCATGAGTATACTTTAGGTCCTTGTATAGATACTGTTCTCTAAGGTTTCTGTCCTGCCCAGTTCCCACAGTCATTAAGTCCCAAAGAAATCACACAGAGGTCTACATTAATCATAACTGATTGGCACATTAGCTCAGGCTTCTTACTAATTCCTAAAACTTACATTAACCTACTATTCTTCTCTGTGTTAGCCACATGGCTCAGTACCTTTTTCAGCGGAGTAGTCACATCTTGCTTCTTCTGTGTCTGGACAGAACTGCAGAGGGAGCTTCCCTCTTCCCAGAATTCTCCTGTTCTCATTGACCCACCTCTACTTCCTGTCTGGTTGTCCAGCCAATACTTCTTGCCTGGCTACACACCAATCAACATTTATTTATTTAAAATATAATTGACAGAATACAAACCATGGTTCCACACCAAGATACTGTGCATTATCACCAATTTACTGTCAGTTACTATGTTTAACAGTATGATATTTCACAGCATCCACCCTCTTGTAGAACTGTTACTTTTTACCAGTGGCCAAGATAGAAAAAAAATCTCATAGACTATTGAAATTAAAGCCTAGATCTAACTATGGTGGGCCAACTTAGAAAAGTTAATAGTAACTAAACTGCTTATAATTTACCTATAATGAATAAATCAGATCCAGCTATTGATTTGCTGTATCATGAACATTGTTCATCTGTTATTTTTAGGCTTACCTTTTCTGTGGATGGATGGTCCTAGATACTTAGCAGGAAAAAAATCACACAATTTGTAGAGGCACTTCATTTGTATTTTAATAAATAAAGTTTGCCTAAAGATCAGAAAAGTAAAGCAGTCACACTGGCCAGCCTGAAAAAAAGCAGGCAGCAATGACATAAATCATTAATCCGAGTAGCCACAATGATATACACCTTTAATCCCAGAAACCATAAGTTTGTCATAGATACCAAGCAGTAGTAATGTACACCATTAATCCCAGCATTAGAAAATATAGAAGACTGGAGGAGACAGCTCTGAGGCTCAGTATCATTCTTTACAATAAGATATGACTTCTCTTATTTTTGAGAAGTTTATCAAGATGGCACCCTGCTAATTGTATTCAATAATGAATTTGTTACATTGAGAGAGAGAGAGAGAGAGAGAGAGAGAGAGAGAGAGAGAGAGAGAGGAGAGTATATGTGCTTAGTCAAAATTTAAAATACCATTTTCTCTAATGTTCAAAGACTAAACAATTGTTAGGACTTCCTCTTTTCAGTAGAAGCAGCAAAGTCAGAAACTTTTATTTTATGGAATGTGGATGCCTCTAAAGCAATAGTTCATTAGCTCCCAAAGTTTGTGTGGCATTGCCTTAGAGTCCATCCTCACTTGAATACCTGTGCTTAAATGTCATATATTAAAGTGAGGAAAAGTTTCTCAATAACAACCACTCTTAAAACATCACTAATATTGTAGAATGTTATGACTCCTTCTATCATATTCTACACCCTCCCAAGTTAGTTAAACTTTTGGTGATAGTGTGAAAAAAAACTCTTGAATAAAAATATACAATATTTCTTATTAAGTAAAGATGCCTTAATTTTTTTAAAAAAAGTATTATTAAATGGATATGGAATGAAAAACCTAAAGATTACATTGAAAACATCTTTGTAACAACAATTTGTTTAGTTATTTAATTAAGTTCAATATTACATGAAAAGAGTTCCTTTGTTATAATTCTTAAGAGTCAACCCTGAGCCTTTCAATACCACTGATTAATTAATTATTTTTCAGTGACCCATTGATCTCAGTGAGTGAAAACTTACATAGTGTCCTGCATCCTCTGAAGCTTAGGTGAAAAGAATACATTTTTTTCCCATTATAATGGGAAGTAACATTACTTTGGTATCATTGCCACTAATAATTTTTAATCTATTTCTGAGTCATGCCTTGAGCTACTAGAGATGGAAAAAGAAGAATCACAAAGAATTCATCTGACCAGTGTGCCATGAACATGAGTATATATTAATCAAGAGACGGGAGAGCACAGAACAAACTTAGTACATAGCTATGTGTTTCCCATTAAGGTGAATTAGCCAATTAAAACCTGAGTTACTAAAACTTACTCTAAATATCACCATCTGTTTCTGTTTATACACACACACATTGGTCATTTTGCTTGTTTGTTTGTTGATTCGGTTTTGTTGGGTTTTTTGCATTTTTTGTTTTTTGCAGTTTTCTGTAAAGCATAAGCCAAGTATTTTTCAGGAATTTATGTCAATAAATTTGATTATTGGGTTTTATTTCTGAGACATCAATGTCACTGTTAACTCTTGAGTTTTTTCATAGTCATATTTTTTTCTTGTGCCCAGTTTCCACATTATTTCCATCTTAAGAGATTCCTAAATTTCTCTTAGATTACTTATTCCTCAAATCAGTCACTACGCTCAGCAAAGTGCCTCTTTGTAATTATATCATCCTTCTCTCTGCTGCTTAGGAATGGGATTTTTGGATTTCACATATCTTCTGTTTACATCCACTCCTCACCACCTCTGCTATCTTTAGTCCTACTTCTTTCCCACTTGTGACTGACAACCATGTTTCTTTGCTTTCTTTATTCCCAAAGAAATCCATCACTCTGAAGTTTTAATCATGGATTCATTTTCCTGCTACCTCCCCAATGTCTGACTATATCTAAAGAGTACCCTAAAGTATACAACTAAATTATAGCCCTGGAACACTGGTTAAGTGACACAATCTGAAACAACAGGATACCCACAGACACCCTCCATTATTCTCAGAGAGATTATTGCTGAATTGTACTATTTCCAATGAGCTAGAGCCCAGAATAGCATCCTGTGCAATCATTCTTTTTTGAGTGCCATTATATAAAAGAATAATTGACCCAATGTTATAATGTAAGGAAAATAAATCTAGGATTTATTTAAAGAAACCTGAAGGCAGAAAGATTATCTGTATGGGAGACTCCTAGTTCATCTGTATTTAATTATTTTACCCTACAGTTGACTAAATGCTTCCTATCAGGTAGCAATTTTCCCACTTTGGGCAAGGTATCTTGCCTACATTAGACTCCTCCTCTACCAGATAATCTTAGATGGTGACGCCCCCTTTTATGGAGGACTATTACAAAAGGTTTGCCCAAAGATCTTGAACATTGCTAAACTTTATAACTGGTGAAATATTTTAAAAGAGTTATAGTCCAAAGCATCAGAGAATGAATATACAAGTTAGTAATATAACTGTTCAAATTCTCTATAAAATGAAAGGCAATTGTCTGAGCCTTGTATTAAGAAGATTCATATATAAAGTTGAATTAAACAAACGGAAGCATCTAAGAATTATCCATTTCTAGGTGCCTTCTTTGACCTAAGAGTTACTAATCCAAGAGACTTGAATAAAAGGAGATAAGCTATGGCCCAGACCAAGGAGCAAACTATTATTCAGAGAAACACTAAGTTTGTTTATTCATATCATAAGAAATAATATGGATAAAGGAAAAGGTAACTGAGAAGTAGGGAGGTTAAAACATGCTTTTTTGTGCAGTGATTGAAATATAAGTCTGGCAAGGAAGTCAAATATTAATATGACTGCTCATGATTGAATCATCTACCTTCTACCACTAGTCATTGGATACTACATCTTGTCATATTTTTCAAAGGCTCTGTTATCAACATGTTATTGAAAAAGACAGTAAAAAGAAAGCATGGGACTGAAAAGGGACCATCTACTGTCCTCTGCCTCCCAGGCACCATTTGGTACACATGAATATATGCTCTCTAAGACTGGAAAATGATCACTAACCTTTTCTCTGCTGTAAACAGTGGGTGCCTGCAGGGAATCCTCTTTGTGATAAGACCCTTAAATTATTCTTTTAGAAATGAATGTTTTGAGCTGAAAATTTCTTTAAAATGAAAAGGACCAAAAGTCTGAGATTTACTGGCTCTCACTCAGATTTTTACAAGATATGAGTTCACAGTGGTAGACTTATTCCTTCTTGTGGTCCACAGTTCCAGGCCTAAGTAAAATGACATTTGGATGGAGTAGTAAGAAAGATGAGGGAAAAAGAGTAGATGTATACACAACTTCAAAAAGACAGGGAAAGAGGGACATTCACTACCCTTCGCTTCACTATCCTTCTTCCTTATAGTCACCATTGCCAATTGTGATCTGTGGACAAATTAAGCAACCTAAATGTATTGCATGCTTTAATAGTTGGCTTTTTAATCACTATGTCCAAAATGACTGAGAGGAACAACTTAACAGAGGGAAGGTTTATTTTGGCTCATGGTTGGTTTTGTTGGTGGTGATGCAGTGGTAATGATGTACCTATGTATGTGTGGGCATATATTCAGGCCACATGCCAATATCATTGATTTTCTTCCTCAGTCACTCCCTCCCTCATTTTCTGAGACAAAGTTTCTTACTGAACCTCAAATACAACAAATGAACTAGCCTGGATGGCCAGCAAACCCAATTATCTTCCTGTCTTTGTCTCCCCAGAACTCATTTTAACCCGAATGTATCCGTAGAAGGTGGATACTGAAGTCTTGTCCTCATGTTTACATAGTAATTACCTTATCAATAGAATTATCTCCCTAGACTTAGCTGAATACTTAAGATAGTTCTAGCCATCTATGTTGGAGAAGGCAGGGTGGCCTCCCTGGGTCCCTCCAGAGTGGCTGAGGCATGAGGCAGTAACTAGTCCTTTATATCTTAGTAGACCAGAAACAGAGATCAGGCTAAAAACAGCGTGGACATAACCTTCATAGTCCTACCCTTTGTAATGTACTTCCATCAATCAGGATCCAACTCTTAAAAGTCTCCAAAGTTTTTAAACACAATTTGGGAACTGAACATGCCACTTACTCTACTAGATATAGGAGAGGGCTCAATCTATGCCATTAACAAATACACAAAATGAAATAATGAATTGCTCTCCAATTTACCCTTCAAAACAATGTCTTTACCATGTTAATTAACCTAACCAAATGAATAATATCTCAAAGATATTCTTCCCATTCCACACTAGTTGGATTACGTATATTTTTAAACATGAAAATGCCATTTTATTGTGTGGTGAGTATTGCTCATCATTATGGTGTTTTTCATTTTAATTACATATTTCCAACAAATGCTGTCTTGCACCCCATAAAAGATGTTAATCATGAATTATTAAACTTACTACTATACAATAAGGCAAAACATGTTTCCACAGCTAGGGTCAAAGTTTCTCCTCTAATCTATCTTTTGAACAGAAAAAATCCTCTCTAGAAAAAAGATATACTGACTTCATATTTGTATCAGAACTGTATATAGAATAGACATTGACTCAGAATTGACCCTGAATAAAGTGTACAAAATAAAAAAGCATAAACCAGCAGTTCTCAACATGTGGGTCACATAACCCGTTTTGGAATCAAGCACATCGTTCACAGGGTCGGTTACCTAAAACTATCAAAAACACAATTCATACAATTCATAACAGTAGCAAAATTATAGTTACAAAGGAGCAACAAAGATGGTTTTGTGGTGGTGGCGTTGCACCAGTGGCATAAACTATGAATATATGATTGCATGAATGACAATGAAAACTCCTAATTTACTTGTAATTCTGCAAAGAGAAAACAAATACTTTCTTGCGGGATCAAAGTACTATTACTAAACTGTGTTAACTCATCTGGACCACTGAGAAAATGAAGCAGAGCAACCGTACTGGATAGATAAAGGCATGTAAATAACACAGTAACAAGGATCCTTTCATCTCACTTATTTTATCTTTAGAAAGTCAGAAAGGCATTGTTTCCTGACAAATATCTTGTGTTAATTATTGATTGATCTCTATCAATTTTAGCTTTGAAATAATAAAAAGGGTGATACATAGACAAAGAGCTGGGTGCACAATATATAGGTAGAGAACATTCTTCAGTGTGAGCAGCTATAACTAAAAATCATCAAGAAAGAGTAGCTTATCAACATCCAAGTATCATTCTCAGCTTTAATGAACAAGAAATTAAATCTAAGACTCATGCTCACTTCTAGTCACAATTCATCACACTGTTGAAAAAAATAAAATGCTACAAACCTAATCTTTCCAGTTAACCATAACCCAAGCAGTGCAATCGCATTGCTGCTGAAAATTGGTGAAAATTAGAGAAGAAATTAATGTGAAATTTTCTGTACCAGTAAATGGTATCATTCATATTTTAAATCTGATACATATTAAGTGAATTAGTGATACTTACTTCTTATTGGACACATTGTTATTCTTAGAGTTCTAATGATTTTAAGTATATATAGAAAGATAAAAATCAACTAGCACCACTAAATCTCAAAATTAAAATAAACACCCAGTAATGATTTCATACACAATAAAAAGAAAAAAATGCTTTATAACACAAAAATAGGAGATGACAGATAATTCTAAAACTTATCAAAATACTTTAAGAATTCTTCCATAAATAGTGGATCCATATGCAGACACAAAATTATAACTAATGCAAAAATATATAACTGAAAATATATAATTAAATATAAAGCTGTAGGCAGAGATTTCATGTCCTGCAGTTTCTCTCAAATAAACACACTGAGGCTTATATTAATTGTAAGTGCTCAGTCAATAGCTCAGGCTTATTACTAACTAGCACTTACTTTTCAAATTAACCCATTTCTATTAATCTGTGTATTTCCACGTGGCTTATGGTTTTACCTGTCTTCCAGAGTGTTTTGATTCCTCTCCATTACCTAGCAAATCCTATGATTCTGCCCTCCTTCTTACCAGATTAGTCTGGTTCTTACATCTAACTTTATTCTGTTCAGCTATTGGTCAGTCAGCTTCTTTATTAAACAAATCTGATGTGGGATTCCCCTCTGTATACCACTGGCTAATAAAGAAATTGTCTTGGGCCTATCACAGAATAATATAGAGTAAGGCAGAAATTCCAAGCAGAGATAGAGGAGAAAGTAGGTGGAGCCAGTGAGAAGCCATGTAGCTCCCAGAGGAGACAGATACCTGTGAACTTTACCAGTACACCATAAGCCTTGTGGTAAAATATAAAATAATAGAAATGGGTTAATTTAAGATATAAGAGCTAGCTAGCAATATGCCTAAGTGATGAGGAAACATTGTTTTAATACAGTCTGTGTGATTATTTCAATTCTGGGCATCCAGGAACAAATTAGCAATCTCTGCCTACATAAATCATAGCAATATATATTTGCACAATTTATAAGAATATTCCACAAAGCCTATTTTTTAAATAACCTTTTAACACAGCTATTAGTACTAGAACAAAACATAAAAGCACAGTCCTTCTCTGATGGTAAAAAAGTTAATTATAAAATTACAAATACCAGCCCATGTATCTTAAGATGAGGAGGAATGGAGTCCAATCTAGAGATATCTCAAACCTCCTGGGGCTGTACAAGAAAATCACAAGATTTCATACTGATTATGCATATGTGATAAAAAAGATCACCCATTTCATTTAACAAATTTTCAATATTTTAGAAGTTTTATGTCAGAAACAGAACAAAGACCAAATATATAATTATTAAGCATGCTTCCTCTAAATTATTCTCTCAAATATGCATTATTATTATATCCAAAACCTCACCCTCTCATAGAGGAAAATTATATTTAGATAAAAATCAGCCAAAGAAAGGAAAAGAAAAGAATGGAGGACGCTCATTTTCTTATATGTTTTGGAATTGCCTTAAAGTTTGCATTCATGTACATGCCAATGGGAAGACTGATTTTCTTATTTTCTTTGATAATCTCACATAAATTAATTAATTTTCACTATTCAATTTAACCATCATCAATATTGTTCCTTCACCCATTCTTTCTCTTATGTGAAATCAATTTGTATGTGGAAATGTTGAAGGCTTCACCATTTCTGCCCTACATTCTTTTCCCTGAATACTGTCTGCTTTGCTATAAAAGTAGTGAACTTAGATCTCTTTTCTGTATCATTATTCATTATTTCTGGCTGTAATTCTTGATTTAGGCCTTGTTCTCATTTTAACCTTGACTGTATAAGTACATTGCTCTTTACAACTTCATCCTCTGAAGTGGGAAGGCACCAGTCAATAGTATCAACCCTTCTATTCATGAATCCTTGAAGTATCACAGAAAAGCATTCCTGATTTCCCTGTCTTCCTACTCAAAACCTCAACTTGCTAACATATGTCCTCTGTATATCTATCTGCCTGTCTGTCTCGCTATCATCTATTGATCTGGCATCTATCTATCTACCTATCATCTATGCATCTCTCATCTAAATTTTTCTTCTATCACATATATCATTAATCATCTATCCACCTATCACTTTCTATCTATCTACCTATCTGCCCCTCCTCTTCCCTTTCCTTCCTCCTTTCTCTCACTGTCTTATACAAATAGAACATCTATTTCTACTCTGATATGACCACATATGTTGAATTCTAATTTCAGAGTTCTAAATAGGAAGTTGTTTTGAAAAGAAAATCACTCTGCCCATTTTTTGGCTGTTTTTTTTTTTTAAGAAAAATCTCTCCTGAACCCTTTTCTTCTAACTTTTAGTGCACATACTTCCCAAGGGGAAATAAGTATTCTAATGGCAGTTTCTATTGGTAAATACGCACCATATGTTATAGTCTTCTTATATTCATCCAAGAGACATAAAGTCACCTACTTTAGTCCTAATTATGGACATGTTGTAGGAATATAAACATTTTCATTGGCAAGCCAATTGCATAATGAAGATTCTCCTAAGTGTTGTAATATTGGATTCTTAATCTCATGAAAAATATGCATAGAAAGCCAACATTAATGTTATATGTATTTATAAAGCAGAAAGACCATATTAAATCCAGGAAACTAAAGAAAACATGGGGAAAAGCATATTTGATTAGACTTTTAGGAATGAGAAGAAATTCCTAAAGTTGAAAAGGCAAAGATTTAACAATATCTATAACAAATATTGTTGAGAAGATGAGCAAGGAAGTCAGGACCGTGAGGGGCTGTGACAGTGTGCCTGATCTAGTGGGAGCTCACCAAATCTTGCTGGACTGAGACTGAAGGAGCATATGATCAAGCCGGACTCTCTGAATGTGGCTGCCAATGGGGGCAGACTGAGTTGCTATCGATAATGGCACTGGGACCTATCTCCTCTGCATGTATACACTTTTGGGGAACCCAGTTTATTTGGATGCACACCTTCTTGGGCCAGGATGGAGGGAGAAGGGCTTCAACTTTCCACAGGGCAG
>JAQHUG010000274.1:1890888-1900971 GCA_028555095.1 Dicrostonyx torquatus | reverse complement strand
AGTTCAAGGCCAGCCTGCTCAACAAGAGCTAGTTCCAGGACAGGCTTGGTAGCTACAGTGAATCCTTGTCTCAAAAAACAAAAGGAGAAGAAGAAGAGGAAGAAGAATAAGAATAAGAAGAATAAGAATAAGAAGAAGAAGAAGAAGAAGAAGAAGAAGAAGAAGAAGAAGAAAAAGAAGAAGAAGAAGAAAAAGAAGAAGAAAAAGAAGAAGAAATGGTTCATATACAGATATTTACAACAGCTTTAAGCAGAAAGGGTTTATATGCAGGTATTCACACTATGGTTTCTATATTGATATTGTTTTAAGCAAGAATTAACTATTTTATCTTTCTTATCACTTTATAACATGCATTTTTTTGTATTAAGAACTTATTGTTTTACATCCCACCTGCAGTTTCCCCTTCCTCCTCTCCTCCTGGTCTCCCCCCCCCCCCGATACCTCTCCTTTTCCCCCTTCCTTTTTCCTCCTTCTCTGTTTCTATTCAGAAAATGTCAGACCTCCTCTGGATATCAACAAAACATGGCATATCAAGTTGCAGTAAGACTATTCACCCCACTTAAACATTAAAGATGGACAAAGTAACTCCCAAGATTGAAAACACAAGTCACAGTTCATGCTGGAGAGAATGTGGAGCAAGGGGAACATTCCTCCATTGCAGGTGAATGTATAATATGCAATTTTAAAGCTTATTTTAATTGAGATTTCAAAAAAGTTTAAGATCTACACCACCTATTCCAAACAAAAGAAAATTCATTTTTATTAATTCATTAGCTAATTGGTACTTGTAGTGTGCAGGGGTGACACACATGCCACAGCACACAAGTGTAAACCAGAGGACAGTTTTGTGGCATGACCACTCTCTCTCCATTATTGCCTGCTGTGGGGATTTCAATGAGAAATGCTTCCTGTTGATTTAGACATTTGGTCAGTTGTCCCCAGTTGGTAGTACTGTTTGGGGAAGCTAAGAGGGCTCATCCTTGCTCAGAAGTACATTACTAGGGACATGCTTTTATAGTTTAAAGCCTCATGACACTTCCAGTTTGTTCTCTCTGCTTGTGCTTGTCACTGAAGTGTGATTTCTCTCCTCTAATCTCCTGCTGCCATTCTTACAGCTGGCAGGCCTAGCTCCCTGCCATGATAGATTCTTATTCCTCTGGAAGTTTACGCTAAAATAAACTCTCTCACAAGTCCCTTTTGGTCATGGTGTTTTATCACAGCAATAGAAAAGTAATATACACAGGAAATTGGGAACTGAAGGAAGCAGGTTTGAGCAACAAGCACCCTTACCTGTTGAGCCAACTTACCATCCAGAATTCATTCTTGATACAGAATAAGAAGCCCACAAACCATTTTGGAGTCAGCAATCTATATCTGTGAAGAAAAGAATCATGCATCTAAAATGTCATAGGAGATTTTGACTAACTAATAGGTAATTAGCTTAGAGGTGGCCAGATATTTTCATTTTGGAATTTGTGGATAACTGGGGAGAAGTAAAAAGTCAAGAAATGGGAGTTAGAGAGATGGCTCAGCAGCTAAGAGCCATCTTTTAGAAGAACTATACTCAGTTCTCTGAACCCACATGGCAACTAACACTATTTAGAAATCTAGATATGGGACTGATGCCCTCTTCCAGCCTCTGTGGGCACAAGATAGACATGGTTCTCATACATAAGTCCAGACAAAAAAAGTTCACCCACATAAAATGAATGATAAGTGAAAATACAAGACAGACGAAAGTTTCTAGAAAGCACGTGATCAAGTATTTAGATTTATATCCTTGAGGATGAGAAACAACTACAAATTATGAAATCAGGGCAACTTAGCTCATCGAGGAAAAAGAGCACAAACTCATACTGATGATGGACTTTGCCTGTGTGTTGTTATATGACAGCCCAGAAAAGCATTTGCCGTAGTAACACAGAGGTGAATATGTGAATAGCCTACATGTTTTGCCAGATTAAGAACCTCTTTTCATGATATGGTATATCAAACCTGTTGCTCAGATATCACATCAATTTTCTGGAACACTCCTGACTTTATATTTCACAATTACGGTTTTGCTTTAACAAAAAGGCACTAAAGTATACATTTAAACTGATTTTTTCAATAAATTTTCATTGCAAGCAGGATTGTGTGTTAACCAACTTCCTAGATATCCCTGTAGCAAGGCCTCAAAACCTTTTGTTGTGACAGTCACAGGGTGATTTCATTGATGCACGTATAGGACATAAAGGTGCTGTATGCCAAGTGATATAGATGACTATTATTCCGTCACTTTGAACAGAGAAGAATGCTTTTGGTTCTTAGTTTAAAGAAGTACAGTAGGAGGTGATCATTCACATTACGAAAAAGAGCCCAGAAGGATCCAAACTCCTTCACATAGATTCATATGTCAACTGCTCTATGAAAACTAATACATTTAACATGCTATGTAATACCTCCCAACCTCTGGGAAAACAACAAATGGGTTATTTAAACTCAGTTTGTGCTTAGGGGAATACTTTCTTTAGAAGAACAGCTTTTACTGAGGAAAAAACGGTTAGAACTTCATGGCCCTGAGGTAACTTACTGTCTATTTCTTAGAGATACTACAGTTCTCCTAATTGATGGATAAAAAGTCAACAAAGAAGAGCCATGTGTGGACTAGCATAGCTCTGGAAGGAAATGAGATATGAGAGTTATAAAGTTTAATTTTCTGTAGAAAACACTGAGTTATTTACCTCTTGATAATTCAGAATACTAATAAATTATTTTACTTAGTGTAAATATCCTTGAATGTTCTAATGTAAAAATGACCAGAACATGAGATCTGAACAAAGCCATTTTCTCCCATTATATACTAATATAACCAAGAAAAAGAAATGTTCATATATATATATATATATATATATATATATATAAACTGCAGGCCTTTCGTCATCTATGGTTTCCTAAGAACATTTCTTTGTCTCCCTCACTTACTGAAAGCGTACAAAGGTCCCAGTTAGTCTCATTCTTGAATACTTCCTGAATCCCACTATGCCACCTGGTTACTTGACCACAAAGTACTAACAGTAAACTAAAACCTAAGACTTTTATCCTATGAATCTTTTTTTGAAAACTCAATGACATCTCATCTACTCCGTTATTATCCTAAAAAAAAACATAGGATTCAAAGTACGACTCCTATGTCCATTTTCTTCCCTATTTCATCCCAAATGTGACTTAAAATAGAATCACTATCTTAACTATATCCTCCTCCTCTTCAGGTCTTAAATCCCAGTATTTACCAAGTTTTCTTGGTGCTTCTTTTATCTTCCTTGCTTTTTACAAAGTTGTTGCCTTGGTGAGTACAGATTAATGCTGAGTATTCAAGTCTTATTTCCTTTCACATTCACACTGCACAGCTCTCTAGATTGATCTGCTCCATTGTTTTTATCCCTCAATTCTCCACTTTAAAGGAAACAAATCAATTTGTTGATAACATCATTTATTAAAATGCCTTCTCTTGTTAGTCTGAGTCTTCCATAATGTGTCCCCACCTAACCTGATATCATCACTCCTTCCAACTCGTTTCTAAGTAACTGAGGGTTTGAATACATACATCTGTAAATTCAGCAAAATTTAAAATTCACAGTTTAAGCAGATTCTTATAATCACTGGCCTATGGACTCAATCTGTACCAATACCTAATCTAGTACATACTATGAATTGAGGATAAAGTGGAAAGCATAAAATATTTTAACATGTTAAATTATATAAATTCATTTTCTACATCCATATGTAAGATTCATCTGAGGACAGACATGTTTGCTTGATTATTGACTGTCTATGGCTGACTTCATACCACAATGACAAGCAAAAAGTTATTACTGTTTCTCTGCTCTGAGTTTGAACATAGGCACGGTGAACTTTTATCAAAGCAGTTGTGATAATCTGTAGGAGACCATACAGAGAAGAACATGTTAGAATTCTCTTGGAAAGAACAGGCTATTGCTTACCAGTCCACCCCTCCTTGGAATTATAGAAAAGATAATTTACTGGGTTAGATCTATGCTGGTGTAGCTTCCCAAATGGATCCCCTAAACCCTTTATTAGTGCAGCATTTTGCCAGTTGTCCATGCTGTAGCTGGAACACTTCCCTGACGGTAAGTTTTCTCAGGGACTTGTAGGTGGGGAAGCTGTCTTTGAGTCACCCATGCATGACCCTGTGAGTAACTTCAACAATGTTTTTGAGCAGAAAACTCTTATTTATCTTTTGGTGCCCTGACTATAAGTAAATAGACATTTACCCATATATCCTCAGGAAAAAATAACATCACCTCCACAAAGCCTAGAGTATCCAAGCATCAATATCTCAATTTTTATAGAAATACTGTCATTCCCTTGTTTAAAAGTGTTAAAGTAATTAATGGTGAATATTAGCATAAATACATAAAGGATAGATAGTTGATAGATAGCTAAATATATTGATAGATGATTTCTGCTTATTCAGAATAATAGATACTATTTACATTATCTTAATATATATTTTATTAAAATAAACATTGTTTTACTAAACTTAGAAAAATGTTTTTAGAAAAAAACAATGTTTTGGATTTAATGGAAAATAATAAGGGGATGAGAGAAGATAAAATGAGGATGTATGACCCAGAAACAAATGAGACTTTAGCAGAGAAGATGGTGACGAGGGCAGCGAGGACTCAGTTTTACAGACATAGATGGAGAAAAGCAGAATCAGACACTGTACAAAAGAGTGGGAGGGACCATTCCTACACCTCACCACTTTCTTCCTGCTGTCTTTTGTCTCATTAAAAAGAAACAAAAATACTAATTATTGGTTCTTACCTGTATAATTTAATTATATTTTCAGCCAATCTTCACACAACCCGTAATTAAAGCAATTAAAATCTCCTTAGGTACAGTTGAGAAAAGACCAAAAGAAATGTGTAAGGGACAGACCTGCCATTGTAACAGGCACAAGGGCAAAGTCCACAGTGCGGAGACCACGCTGTCATTCATTACTTTTCAGTCATGTGCACTGCATCCAAGAGAATGCAAGGGGCTGTAGGAAATGGCGTGTTTTAAAATTTATGGTGTAATACTGTCAAATCAGAATGCTGCTCATCTCTTACTGTCCTCAGTAGCCTCCTATGAAATGTAGGTGTTGATTTATAGAGGGCATCCTTTTGTCAAAAAGAGTAACAGAGACTCCACAGGCATAGGGAAGCATACTGCACTGGCAGGTTTTGAAGCGGCAGTGGACTCTGATTAAACATCACCCTGTTAGTGAATATTGCTGATTTTTTATTAGGTCAGCCCTTCTTTTCTCACCATCACACTGAAATGAAGGCACGACTAGCATCCTTATTTCTACCACAAATAAATCTTGTATAGACACGTTTTAGGTAATGCCCCCAAGTTCCAGCACGATGCAAGCAGGGGATCCAGGACACAAACAAAATGGTACAGGTCTAGACCATTCTGTTAACTTTCTTTGATGGACTGACAAAGTCTTTTGAGCATCTCAGTGTATGGGAAGCATCAGCACACGAATATATGAGGAACCCATTCCTGAAAGGAAAAGATAACTTTTCCTTTTGTCTTAATTAACGTTTCTGTTTCTGTAAACAGATACCATGACCATAGCAACTCATCAAAGAAAATCCTTTAATTGGGGTGGCTTACATTTTCAGAGGTTCAGTTCATTGTCACACGGTGGTATGTAGTTAGACCTGGTGCTGCAGCAGGAGGTAAGGATTCTTAATATCGCATAGCCAACAGGAAGGGTCTCATCTCAGACACTGGGCATGGCTTGAACATATATGACCTCTAAGCCCGCCTGCACAGATACACACTTCCTCCAATCAGGCTGTACCTACTGCAACAAAGCCACACCTCCCGATGGGGCGACTCCCTTTGGGTCTATGGTGGCATTTTCTTTCAATACACCACACCTTGTTATGACAACAGTTAGAATATACGGGAAGTGATTAAATTATAAATTCAGTTCTAAAAGACAGAGCAGTGCACCATCCCATTTAACAAACCTATGGGTGCATGAATGTGTGCAAATACACACTTACAATCAAGGTGGTAAGATGTGCTTTTGCAGCCATAAAGATCCCATGCAGGCTTATCAACTTCCCGTTAAGTAGGAACTGTCCTCATGATCAACTTCCTGCTCTAAGCACAGAAGAGAGCTTTAAGTTCGGGGAGTATCCCTCCCTGGGCAATGCTCCCATCCAGCTTTGCTCACCCACAGATCTTGGTGCTGTTAACATAAAAGGTTTGCTGTAGTTAGTAGACTGTGAATGGTGCCTAATGAACAAACAGCCTGGAGTAACCACGGTTCACGTAGTCCCCAAGCACTGATGAACACGGAGATTGAGCTATCTCTTCAACCTTATTGCTGTCTTTAAGTCGATTTCAAGATATGAGGTTTTGCGAAATGAAGAGCAGGAACTTCACTGCTGCTGGCATCCCATTTGTCAGTGACCTGCTGTGGATATATTAGCCGCAGAAGCACTGCCTTTCGCAGGAGGAAGACACTTCAAAAGACAAATGCTAAAATTACATTGTAATATTTAGACACTCTTTTCTTGGAGGTCATTGTAAGGACAGCAAGTAATTACACCATAACACAGGGCTCTTAATTACAGAGGTTCATATTATCTCTACTCAATGGGGTCATTTTTATATTACAGCAATCCCTCATCTCTAGGAAACACTTTCCCTTGCATCAGGATTCTGAAACCTGAAATCTTATGAAAATGTATCTACTTAACAAGGTGATGCCCTCCCTTAAATGTTGTGCTCAACTCTAAGATACAACATAAACATGAGGCTCCTTTTAAATGAGAGAAGCAGGTTGGTTTTACTATGCAGAGAAATAGCAAGAATAATAACAATGATAATAACAATAGTCTATTTTGTTATTTCCCACTGTCATTGTGACTATCTTGCTGCCACACCCATCAACCTGAAACTTAGGGAGCACTTAAGATCCCTAACCTTTCAATGGATTGATAAGTTTTCCTTACATTTGGTGCTATTGTGTTCCTATAATCTACATTTCAAAGCTCACTATCCTCTGTTTTACCACTGGTGAGCAGACAAGTGTGAAACAGTCATGAAGATAGGTGTGCTCTTGGCAAATACTGGGACTGTATCACCAACTGTAGCAAGGATCATGAGAGAAGTGCAGATGGTAAGCATACAAGACTCTGTGTGTGTGTGTGTGTGTGTGTGTGTGAGTGTGTGTGTGCTTTTTCAGATTGATTCCCTCTTCTTTACTAAATTAGGATAGTTTTCTTCCCATAGCCCCACAGTTTTGTGGGGTTTTGTTTTTTGGTTTTGTTTTTGTTTTAACATGAACATCTGCAGTACTCATCAGGACTGCAAATAACCCTAAGCGTCAGGTTTGATAGTCAAAAAAACCCGTTAATCACTAAAAATATCATGATACATTTAGCAGTCTCTAATGTATTGTTTTTCTGTCTCTCATACAGTGTAGAGAAATTTGTAAACCAGCTTGCCTAAAAGATCCCTGACAATGTAGCAATCAAAATGGCTGTCTGCAGAAAACTAGGAACAACCTTGTCTGCACTTAAAATTAAATGCTCAAAATGAAAGTGCCATATGCACATTCAGCAATAAGTGGAGTACCCTCTCTTTACTTCAGCCTCCATTTTATTTAATAAACAACAATAATCTGTACTTCATAGAAAATCAGTCTGAAAGTACTTTCCAGGATATACTCACATAGACCTCTAGATGGCAAACTTTAGCAAATTTTATGGTTGGCCTGAATTCTCAGTTTCCTCCTGATGCTGTGTAATCCACCTAGTGAAATGATTTCCAGTTTAATAAGCTACTCAATTGTATCTGTGCTTTTATGGAACAATGCATGAAAAAAGAAAATTGTATTTTTTTCTAAAATTTAATCTTTTTCTTTGTGTTTGCCTAGTTGTGACAAGATGGTGCCCCAGTGCCCTCTATCAGTGCTTCTTTGGTGTGTTAGATGGCCTGAAAAAGTTGTACATGAAAGGTGACTGAAACTAACTTCTTAAAATCAGGTATTCCCTTTAATTATAAAGACTAGTCCCAGCTTTTGTTAAGGGATTTAAGCGATCTCCAAGAATAATCAGAAAAAATCCTTTGAGACATTTAAAGGCTTTGGAGTGTATGCATGTGTGCATTCGTGCACATGTGATAAGAATCTACTCCAAATGCCTTTCACAGATCAATATTCAACATGAACAACCTCCAAAGAACTGTTGGTTATAAAAGCAATTTTTCTTCAGCCTAGAACCAGCTCAAATCATCGGAGTCCTGTGTCCTATTTGTATGGTATCTTCAGCAATAGAGAAAAGGCCCCTCAACCCCTGAGAGGCAACCAAAGACTCATCCATAGTCTATATTGTTCTGAGAGTCACTTGGACTACAGGGACCAACCATTTGAAAGCAGGCGTCTTGTGGCTGGCACAAGTATTTTATCAGTATATGGTTCTTGTGGGGAGCATTGTCAATCCTAGTAGTTTAACTTCCTTTAAGGTGCGTGTGTGTATGTGTGTGCAAGTTTGCATGTTGTTTATGTATGTGCGTGTGTGCATGTGTGTGTGTGTGCATGTGCATGTGTGTTATGTTAAATTTTAGGTAAATATAAAATAATATGGTTCCTTAAGGCTTTATCAAGTAAATTTTTGTGTTATATATCTTTTCTCCCTCCTTCTCCATCTATATTGATCTTCCTCTATCCTCCTCAGTTGGACCCTGTTTTTCTATTTTTCACCTTATGTCATCTGTATTCTGGTATCCTCTTCTTAAGCTCAATCCCTGGCCCAACATCTATTACCTGTTGTCCCTTTATCCTTTCCTTATTTCTGTGATTAGTCCATGACCCCACCTCCATTACCTGTGGTCCCTTTACCCTTTCCTTATTTCTGTGGTTAATTCATAACCCCAACTAAATCGCCTGTGGTCCATTTATATGTTCCTTGTTTCTGTGGTTAGGCCACACTATATTCTCACATCTGAAAATTTGGAGTTAGTCACTACAGATGTAGGAGAATATGTGAAGTTTGCCTTTTGGGGTTTGTGCTCCATGGTACCAGAAACTACTCTGCAGGCTGAAGGGAAGGAAGTAATTAAATAGTCCCACCAAGTTGCTATATCTGTGAATGCCAGCAATGACTAGAATGGCAGAAAATCCTCTCCATAGGAGTACAGTGAGTGACACATTTGGGGAATAGCCAATGACTGCCTATTGAATGTAAGGCCCACTCACCAAAGTGAAGTCAGGCCTGTTATTGACAACCCTGTAGCCAGCTTCCAGGCTTGCTGAAGTCATGGAGGTTAGAAAAGAATCTACCACCACAACTTTACTATATCAACACAACTCTTCACTACATTCTAAATAACATCCTTATACTCATAGATGAGTGGAGCTCTTATGCCTCATCTAAAAATGCTTCTCCTGGTTTTGGAATCATCAGACTCAATTGGGATGGTTTCATCAAGGCCCTCCCTCAGGACTCAAGGAGCTATGCAGAATAGGAGGTGGAAAGATTAGAGGAACCAGAGGGGATGCTTGCTTTCTTAAGAGAAAATAGAAAAGGGGGCGGTCCTGTGATCTGGTGGGTGGGGAGGTGGAAAGTATCTACAGGCTTTGGGGACAGAGAATCGCTAGTAATCAGAATAATATTTTATGAATGAAATTTTAATAATAAGGAAGTTCTCTTTACAGCAAATGTAGACTATCAAAAGAAACCACAACTGGACACAGTACAGAAGTCAACAGACTGTGGAGAGCCCAGTCCCATTGGATACATCTACACCACAGGTCCCACATCAATGACTCAAGAAATATTGCAGAAGAAGGTGCAGAAAGATTGTAAAAACTGGAATACCAGGAAGTCTCTGGTGAAGTAGATTGTCTTAGAAAATGACTGCATAAACAAGAACGTGAGGGCCCTTAGATAAGGGTCCATTCTACCTTCCCTAAAGGTCACAGAGTTGGAATTTACTTCTGTTCCTTCAAAGTTATTGTCAACAGGTATGGCTAATATCCAGACCTGGAACTTCAAGTATTAAGAAGTA
>JAQHUG010000274.1:1853965-1890318 GCA_028555095.1 Dicrostonyx torquatus | reverse complement strand
AATTAATGGCTATTAGAAGGAGAATTAGCCTCTCCCAAGGATGAGCTCCCTTATTTGTTGTTCTAAGTAGTCAGTCTTGATACCACATACATAACAACATCAAAAATGGACTCAGTAGATTTTATTTCTGCCTTTTGAATATATAATATTATTATATACACATATAATAACAATTCAGATGCATATGTGTATATGTTACAGTAATAATCAAAGAAAAATGCTATCAACTTGAGAGATAGGAGGACATGGGAAGGGTTGGAAGAATGGTACTTGGGAGGGGGTGGATGGAGAAAAGAAAAGAGTGAAAGTGATACAAATGTATTTCAATTAGAACATCTAAAAAATAAGAATTAATGGTCATAAATAAACTTCTACAATTCTTATTTCTTAATTTTGTTTATTATTGATTGTGTATGATATATGTGGTGTGCCAAAGAGCTCCTGTGGAGGTCAAAGGACAACTTTCAGGTGTCAATTCTTTACTTATGCTTTTATGTGGGTATAAGGGATTGAAGTCTGATAGTCAAGCATGTGTGAACAGTGCTTTTACCCACTGAGCTGTCCTGACAGCCTGCACGTGTGTTTATAAGAGTCTTGTAATGTGTATTTTCATAGCCATAACGCTCTCTTAAGCTGAAAATAAATTTAATTTGTTTTCAGCATTATATAAACAAGTATTACGTAATTTGACAAGTCCATTTTTCCTACATATTGACAATAACATTAAAATAAGGAAAGTAGGCATAGACAACATAAAGATAAAAAATAATCATTGAATGTTTAAACAATAACCTAAAGCCAGCACTGAACTTGAGAATATCTATTACTTGGTATATTAAATAGAGTAGAATCCTATTTTTCTCCCCAATATATTATAATAATGAGAATAATATTTATGGGATAGATACCGATCATGATCACAATTGGGCATCTGACACAATTTCCACAAGCCCCCAATCAATGTTGCAACACAATTATTTTCAAATTCCAACTAGGATCACTAGGCTGGACCCTGTAATGTTCAATCTTAGTTGCCAGTTTGAGTGAGCCTGCTATCAAATAGGAGATTGCATCAAGGAGGATCTGAAAAGGTGTTCACAGGAAAAATAGACTGCAAAAGGAAGACCATCCTGAGCTAGCGGCAACTTCAGTTGGAGTCCCAATCACACAGGTCTTAGGAAACGCCTCCTCTTTTGCCTGCTTACCTTTGCTGGTGCTTCCTCCTGGTGAGCTGCTGTTCCTCTCACTGCAGCTTCAAGGTTTATGCCATGAGGACCTGGAAAGTGTGTGATGAAAAGGCCAGAGAAGGAGAGGTTGGGTGGGGAGAAGGGAAGAGCTTATTAATATCTCAGTGGTGAGTACGGTTCACAGAGAAATGTTCCTGGGTTTGTTTTATTTAATGCTAGTGTTGGGTGTTGAACACTCCCTCTACCACTGACCTTCGGCTTTTTGTATACTTTAGCTTTTCCTTTTGTTTTAAAGCTGAGCATTTACTCCTTTCCATTTGCAAGACATTCTCAAAGCCATTCATTAAGTTGCCATCTTACATAAGCTTATTTAAAGTGTTTTGAAAACCAAATCAAGAGAATCTTAACTAATAATCCTTGTTCTTGTCAGTTTTTTTCTCAAAAAGAGTCATTTTAGAAATAAATTGAGGTCTAGGTTTTTATTATTTATTCAAATATTAATTAATATTATCTTTATAATATGTCAAAAGTGTGATATGTATTACATATGTATATATATATATATATATATATATCTTCTTAGAAAATCCAAGCATATTAATTTCTACTTAGAATAATAGAATGGTGAGTTTAACTCAAATAACTTCAATACTGTGAGCATAAAGTAAAGGGAAACACACCGTGGTAAGATTTCCTTTCATTCACAATTATAAGCATATAATTTATTTTTGGAAGGATATATATATATATCCTCGAAAAACACACTAACACGGAGATTATTCTTGTAGCTCTTAAAGGATATCGTGATTCAACTGTGCATATTAAAGTAAAAGGTGAAGCTCTCCCTGGGGCTCAGCTCTCCTCACTCAGCTGGTTGACCTTTCAGAAAATGCACAACTCACTATCACATTCTTTCTAAGCAATAAGCTTCCCTTTGTGAACACACAAACCTGAAAAGTTTCTCTATAAATGCATTTAAAATGAAAACAAAATTTCTCTTAATGTTGTGTGATCACAAATGCAGATGGCTTCCACTAGGGGCTCCTAAAAGCCTGCAGCATGAGAACCTGTTTGAAAATTTAGTTCATTAAAGTCCCTGTCTAGTGAAGGGTGAGGAATCTAGGGAAGGGGTAACCCACTTTAGCAGGTGGGTCCACCCATGCCTGAAATCTGTCCTGACCTCATACTTTACATGAGACACTATTCCCTGTTTTCTCCCTAACCATATTGAATACGGTTTTAATAAAATCCAAAGGAGTCTTGAAAAATGTCAGGTCAATCCTTCGGACTTATGTTTTTCAGTTACTCTCACATTCTTCATGATACCAAAGAATAGAATCACAATTAGAGGAACTGTTTGCTCTTTTCAATCATTCTAGATGTATAAAGAAACCTTATCATGGTACTGTATGGGAGGAATTACATATGTAAACTCAGAATGCATTTCCAGCAGATTATGTATCCAAATGTTTGTGTTCAGAAGTATGCTGTTGACATAGAGCGATTGACAGAGCTTTAGGAAATTTTAGAACCTTAAAGAAAGTGGGTCAAGATGTAAGATGTGAAATATCAAAGAGAATTATCTTTAAAACATAAGATTACTGCCTAATGTTCTTTCAATGGAAATAGTAGATAATTTTTCCCATTACAGTAGAGAGGTCCAGAATAATTAATGTAATTAAACTGAAGTATACATTAATAGCACTAAGGGCACTAACTTCTCTATTTTTCTCCATTTTCCATTACTCTTTCATGGACCATTTTTTGATAACAAAATATTCATAAAATAAACATTTTCATAAAAGGGCCACTAAATCATTATGTGAAAAAACTCAGCTAAAAAGCTGAAATAACATGATTTAAAAAGTAAAAACTGTATAAAGAAAATAAAGATACATCAAATTTTATTTGTGACCTGTGATCTGTAAGAAATTTGGTTGGAAAAATTACCTGATTATCCTTAATTCCAGTTTCCTCATCCATAAGACTATAGAGAGATACTACCCAGTGTATGACTGTTGTTTAATGGCCTCTCCAGAAACCATCGGCCATGAACATGGGAGTACCTTCTATCTATGCATGTGGCAGTCACAGAGACAGGATCCTGAGGTGTCTACCAAGTCCTTTTGTAGGACTTATAAATCAGGAGGAAGTTAGATGCTCTTGAACCGCCAAAGCTGATACATGACAGGAAAGAAGTTGCTGTTGACAATAATCAGTGGTGAACACCGGCAGTCGACAACAAAGAAGAAACTGTTAAATACAATTCAAAATAGGCATATTGTTCTGACATCTGAGTCACTGTGTGTTCAGCTGTGTTCTGCATTATGTAATGCTTGGATACTCTGTCTTCCACTAGAGTAACTAACTACCCATGATGTTCCCCTCTTTACCTCACCTTCTAATCCAGTGTCGGGTACTAACTTGCATAACCATTTCTAAAAGCGTGTACTGGCTTTTTGGGAACCTATTCTCTTTGGATGGATACCTTGCTCAGCCTAGATGTAGTAAGGAGGGCCTGGGACCTTCCACAAAGCAAAGTGCCTTACTCTCTCATGGTATTGGGGGGGGGTGAGGTGGGAGGGTGTGTGGAGGGAATGGGAGGAAGGGGGGGAGTGGGAATTTGAATTGGTATTTTGTAAAAAAATAATCTAATAAAAAGAACATTTCTAATCAGATTCTTAAGTCTCACAATATTGTTACCAGTAAAATACTGAATGTAGTAGAATTTTGCAAACTTTAACTCACTATTCAATCATAAGACACTATATAGTCTTCTATATAAATAGAATACAGCTTACAGTGTATTCATGATTATTATCTGCAACTAACTTCATATGGTTCTGGAGCACAGTGCAAAAGAAAGAACATTATTTTTGTCAGTGTCAGGTCAAAGGTTTCATGAATCACAAAGGAAGGAGATTTCAGATCAGTGTGAAAAAGGAAGTTTAACATTGAACATGAACTAGTAGGTGACTGTATTGCTTTCATTCCTATTTTTCTTTTGTTTTCTATCACTCTCCATTTTAAAGATAAAAATCACTTTATGGCAATGAACTCACAAATACAAATATCCCCCAGAGAGATTAATGTACCACTCAAGCACACACTTGTCCAGGCCATAACTCTATCCATCACAATAAGCTACTATCCTGGTAGAATGGTCTTTCTGAAGTGTTAGGATGTCATTTAGGGTATTACGTTTTTACTATCAATTTCATTTTTAAATACTGATTCATCATAAGAAAAGAAAAATCAATACACAGTTGAAGTTAGAAAAATATTTAGCTTTTTACGTATGATCCTAGCAGATAATGTATACAGGCGCATATGTGAATAGATACAAATATCTAAAGTACAACATTTAGAAAGTACACCAGGAAAAGATAATAGAGGAAGGGCAGAATGCAGTAATAACAACACATGAGTCATGAAAGAGTATATAAGGCTAATTGTTTTTCTATTCTTTCAATTTCAAAAGGGTTATCTTTTAAACTTCTCTGTCACATTTGTTTAATAAATATACTGGGGAAGGACACATCAGCTCACTTGAGGTATGACTTCCCCAATACATGTGAATTTCCACCCACAGAATTGGCTTAAGGGAAAAATGCAGAACCTAAGTTGCTCAGTAGTTGCTCATGAGGTTGCTCTGGACCAGTTCAACAGTCGACAGGACCTTTGCTGGGGAGCCAAGCAGAAAGTTTCTTTTTTATCTGTTGAAGACAATTGCCCTTACAGTCTGCTGGCAGCTTTTGTGTAAACATGGGAGAAACTGTGTTTGTAATGAACCCGTTAAATCCCTAGGTTAAACAAAAATTAAATGTACCACAGACACAAACTTTTTTGACATACATCTGTGAACCCTAAAGATTTGCTTAGGTGACAGCACCCACAAAATTCACCAAAGCAAGACTTGTTGCAGGAAAATTTAAAACAAATACTTTTTAAAGCTTAGCAACAAATACCAGCATGGTCATGCACTATGCATTCCCAGAGAATGGGCCAAAAAACCTAAATGAACCAGAGCGACCAGAGCTTGAGGTGAAACTGCATAAAACATAGAACATCTTCAGATGTCTTCAGAGCTGTTTTTCTTGCTTATGAAATCCCTATCTTTTCTTCAAAAGAAAAATAGCCACAAAAAAATGACTACTTGCCAGAAATTAACATCTTGTATTTTTCTTCTGGAAGA
Organism: Dicrostonyx torquatus; assembly: GCA_028555095.1. Taxonomy (NCBI): domain Eukaryota; kingdom Metazoa; phylum Chordata; class Mammalia; order Rodentia; family Cricetidae; genus Dicrostonyx; species Dicrostonyx torquatus. Next base: position 1,884,936 of record JAQHUG010000274.1, on the reverse strand, counting down.
TCTACATCTTTATTTAATTTGGATATATTTGCATTTGATGAATAGATGGCCATATAAAAAAGTGAAGTATCATAATAAAGGGTTCTACAGATAATTATAACCAAACAAAGCATAAACTATTGTGGTAGACATGTGTGTCATATTCTACTCACTTAGGTATTAAAACAAGAAAACTATCTATCTTCTATCATGCAATTAATAAATTCTTTCTACAATCTTCATTCATTTTCAGAGTAAACATTTACTATACTTTTGTTTACCTTCAGTCTTATACTATTGTCACATTTGGAGTAGAAGATGAAACTAATTTTTAAAATAAAGACTAAAGAGATGGCTCCAGGGTAAAAGTACTTTCTGGGCAAACCTGCCAGTTGGATTCTACTCCTGAAACCCACTTAAGATAGAAGGAGAGAAATGACTCCAACAATGTCCTCCTTTGACTCTCCCCCCAAACAGAATGGCATATCCACTTTCCCTAACACAAAAAAATAAATAAATAAATATAGATAGATAGATAGATAGGTGATAGAGAGAGATAGATAGATATAGATAGATAGAGAGATGATATAGATAGATAGATAGATAGATAGATAGATAGATAACTTTAAAATAGTACCAAGAATAAATTTTAGGAAAATGTTTCTCCTACTGTGTTTTATAAATGAAGTGATAAGATTGAAGTAAGAATTCTGAATTACTCTGATTTCTCTATTAATTGGAGCTTTATTTTAACCAAGTCTTCTATCAATAGACTACTTTTTCCAAAATACTGCCATTTTGGATAGACTTGGAAAGACAGTAGGATACATCAGCAATGTTGAGACATTCAGAATTCGTGATCATATGATCAACCAGTCAACTCCCCTCATGCTAATACATTACTGTGAAGAATAGAGAGAAAGGAGAGAATGGTTTCCAAACAGAATGTATGAGAACCATAATTTGCATAGTTTTCAGAGAACAAGTCTGATAAGACAAGAGCAGAAGATCATGAACTGAATCATTTTTTATCCTACAAAGCTGTGCAACCTCATCATGATAAAATATAACCTGCTCTGGTTAGATGCCAATTGTCAAAATAAAGTAAAAAATATAATTAAGTAATCAAAGAGGCCTAGGAAGTAGGAGTATCATATCACAGTTATACAAAGGAGGTTTGTCGTTCCATCTAAATGTCTAACAACGCCTACATCTGGCATGAACATGACTTAGGATCATGACTCGGAATCAAATAGGCAATTACAAATAAGTGGAGCACAGAGGAGCATCAGTGGCTAATTGACAAAAACATAACCAAGCAATCCTTAGAGCAATAAGTATGTAGAAAACCCAAGTTCTTGCTGTTCGCTGATGCTTTATCAGTCTCGCTGCTTACAAGGTTCAGCAGATATGAAAGGGAGAATGTTCAGAGGTGAATGGATTGTGGGGATGACACTTTATGTACAGAAATACTCTGAAAGGGACCCCCTTCCTATCACCATCTCAGAAGTCTGAGCTCAGTGAGAACAAAACATAAAAGCAGCAAGCTTGAATGTTGCATGAACCCACAAGCTAAATGTGAACCTGGATCCTAAATTCAAGTTCTTAATTTTTTTTTTTTACAAAACTTTTGATTATCTCTCTGCTGTGTACTGATAATTCATCCAGTAATCTTAACCATTAGTACTTAGTTTAGCATTCTTTTCTAGGATGTTTTGGGAGCCAGAGGGCATGGACTGTCTGGTCTAGAGAAGCAACAGAGAAAAGAATATGACTATTGAAGTCTAGGATCCTCCAGACATAACATTTCAATTATTCACCAGTGTGTATCGGTTCCTGGTAGACCGCTTTATTCCAGAAAGAATAGACAACATCCATCTCTCCTGGCCTTGCAGAGAAAAGACTAGTAGCTAATAATAGAGGGCTGGAATGAACATTCACAGTGCTTATGTTTTTAAAGGAGACACACATTTCTGGCTAAAATAAATGACTTGAGAAGTGGACTAATGAAGAGGCCACCCTCTAATTGTAATAGAATGCACTAGGCAAATAAGCAAGATGTGTTTAAAAGAATTCAAATAGCTCATAGTCTCCTCCTGCTGGGTACACTTCTAACAACTTGGCATTAGCACACACCTTCCTCTGAATGAAAGAGAACAAAGAGAAAGAACAAACGAGATAAAAAACAGAAAACAAAAATGCCCTAGGGTTGTTCTGAACTCCAGCGGCTCAGCCTCGGTGAAGGATGCTTCATCAGCACAGTGGGTTGTGCACAGGCACGCAGGTCTATGCCCTAGAAAATGCCTCTGAAGTAGATCACTAATCAGACTAAACAAGGAATTTTAAAGGGCAGTTGAATTATAAAAAACAAAAAGTGGCGTATCTTGTGGAAAGAATATTACGTCACCTCACCTGCTCTGGAATCGGTATGCTGGCACCATGTAACTGTCTGGAGATTTTTCTCCAGGCAAAACAGGGCTGGAATTATTTATGTTTTCATTGTGTCACATTACACAAAACTACAACGCATAATAATTGGAAAAAAGAAGCCTCAGGTGACACAGATGGCAGCACCAATTGTTTAAGGGTGGGAGGGATACTGATCACAAGCTTTGCATTAAAACTACTCTGACAAATGAAATCATCATAGGGAGCAAATAGAACTGTGATTGAATAACAATTCCGGGTTCATGTCACCTTCCTCCATCTCCAGATTCATCTCTGCCATTAAAGTAGTTTCAGAGTGAAATAAGGACACTGTTTCTTGTTTCACAGTCACAGAGATTGAAATCCATGAGAAAAGTAAGGAGAATTCCCTGAGCATTTATGAGCGATCTGGTTTAGAAAAAGAAAGTCTACATATTTGCCACCCTAAAGCACCCTTCCTTGCCCATCATGCATGACCTATCTCAGTATTTCTTCTCTCTGCTGTGTGAGAATAGCAACAAGATATTAGAAAATTAGAGCAGAGAGGGTGGCTAGTTTAAATAAGTTTTTCCATTTCCTCCAAGGCCTCCTTGGAGGTGTCAGCTTATAAAGAAATAGCAGATACATAGAGCATTTAAACAACCTTTTCTGAAATGTTTATGGCTGTGATCTCATGTTGAGGGTGTCATTTGTATAACCTCAATATTTAAGATGTCTCTGCTGCTCTTTACCTCCTTGCCCTTTATATTGAACAATGACACTGCTGACAAGAAGGGCATCAAACATAACTGCCAAGTATGATGCATAACCCAGAGGCTTTGCAAGCTCGTGGTTCATGTGGCTCTCACCCTGCTGCTCATAACCGCCAGCAGCCTAGTCAGTATCGGTCTCTGAGTTGAGTCTGGCAATGTCTTTGTACATCTCAAGCAGCCTCTATTATTTTTCTTTGTCTCTTGGCTTATTGAGAGCCAAGTAAAAGATTTCTCTTTGTGAACCTTTTGAGGTTTGATTTTTTTTTCTGCCATTCTCAGCCTGGCCCCTTTCTCATTCCTTCATAAGATGCTTGGGTATCCCCGGGTCTTCTTTCTTCTGTGCGTGACTTGCCATAAGAAGCTCACTTACAGTGGCAAGCTTCCCAGGCTGGTTTTTCGGCTGGGCCGTAAGATTTCATTCTTTTTTCCTTTTTTATTGATTTTTATTGAGTTCTACATTTTTCTCGGCTCCCCTCCCTGCCTCTCCTCTCCCCCTTTCAACCATGCTTCCAATTTATTCAAAGATCTTGCCTTTTTCTACTTCACATGTAGATTAGATCTTGCCTTTTTCTACTTCACAAGTAGATTAGATCTATGATAGTCTCTCTTAGTGTCCTCATTGTTGTCTAAGTTTTTAATGAGAGTTATGGTTCTCGATGTCCCTTTTGATATAAATAGAGCTCAGAAATTTCCAACCCCCCAAAAGGGGCACTCCTTGCACAGCCTTGTGGGTAATAGGAGAAGGCCCAAACGAGATTAATGAACTAAACTGCCAAGAAATTCTTTCCCAAGTAGGCACACAGAAAAAAGTTGGCATCTCCAACCTGCTCTATTGCCCCATTTTTTCACCATTTTGAAGGGTGGTCTTCAGAAAGAAGACCCCAATCATCAAGTATTTACAAACTATTTTAGGACAAGCAAAATGGCTCAGTGAGTAGATACATTTGCTCTATAGACTGACAACCTGATTCTGATCCCTGAATTATACAGTAGAAAGAGAAAAGCAACTCCAATTATTCTCTGTCATCCATATGTAAGTCATAGCACACATATCTGCACACATAATACACACACATACACACACACTAATACACATAATAAAAGTGAATAAAATATTAAGCAGGGTCTCTTCTCAGCTATTACAATTATTAATAATTACTTTTTAGAAAGATTACAAATCCTTAAAATATATCTTATATAGAAAACGTTTACTTCTGCATTTCTAAGGATCTTCCTTAACATGTAAGTGACCATCACAGCGTTAGTTGGGAACTATTATTTCAGTTCTGCTCCAAAAAAAGACATCCATCAATAATTCTTGGTGTTCAGCTGGGTTCCTGTTTCCTCTGAGTTATATTATATACATGATGTCTTCTGAAATTTGTGAAGATGTTCATAATAGTTTGAGTTTGAACAGCTTCCCCAGAGGCCAAATTTATATCTAATAGCATTTCTTCTTTCCCTTTGGCATCCTCAGGAAAAGATTACCCTTAAGACTAATCTTTAATCTATTTATTCCTTAACACCATTAGTAATGTGAAATATCCCTGGCACATCTCCTCTATTGTCACACATATGGTCATATACACGTATACCTGGAGGTAGTGACAAATTCTGTTTATATCCATGAATTCTAGCCTAATAATTACTAAAATTATACCAATGAAAGGTTCTGAGACTTGTGTCTAAAAAGTGTCATGTATGAGTTTCAAGAGAAACACTAAGACATATGGCCTACAGGAAAGAGACATGTATTGAAAGAGTTATTAATGTCATAGACACATAAATAGACATCAGGATGATGTAACTTTGAAAGGAGTTCAGTCCTGAACATCATGGATTAAATAGACAGCATGGTGAGGGCCCTGATGAGATTCACACAAGACAGAATAGTGCAGATAGCTTCTTATAGATCTGTGAGGAAGAAGGCTTCAGGTAGTCATGGTATCTAGAGTCCTCAGCCAGTGCTGAGGGAGTGTTCCAGGGTAGGAATGTGTAGCTTTAAGTATGTGGAAGAAGGGAGGAAAATTCAGTTACTGTATCAACCACTGGGACTTAGAAATATGTAGTTACCAATAACTGCTGATCATTCTTTGATGTTTGTTGTGACACATTTGTATACTGTTTGATCATATATTGCTGTGATTAGTGTAATTGGAAGCTGAATGGCCAATCAGACATGGAGAAAGTAGGACATGGAGGAAGAGAGGTAACAACCACGAGCCATGTGACAGGATGTAGCTTAATAGAAATGGAGTAACTTAAGATATAAAAAAACTACTTAGGAACAAGTCTAATTTCTAGGTCAAGCATTCATAATTAATAAGAAGTTTCCATGTTTTATTTGGAAAGTGGTTGCCAGGACAGAGAAAGATTCACTGCATTTGGTGCCAAACATGGGAAACCTCAATAAAGTATTTATCTAACTATTCTTCTATCAACAAAAACTCAGGAGTCAGTTATAAGGATAAGAACCTAATTGATCAGAGAGATAGCAGAGAAGCTATCAGTCCCCCCCCTCTCTCTATCCTAGATCTACATGGTTGAGCATCTCTCTAAGCCCTTTCCTACTACCTTTTATGTCTCTCTATTGTCTCTCTATGTGCATATATGCCCTGGGCCCTAAAATCATTTGTGACTAATTTGGTGAGCTAGAAGCTAGCCTTTTATATAAAATTATGAAAGCACCTATAAATATATTCCTATTCTTATTTAAGGTAATTTTGTATATTATACAAATTTAAGGTTGCTTTTGTTATACTATGTATATCGTTCTACTATTATTTAAGATGTCAGCCTATGCAGTTCATTTAACAATGTAATGTAAATTTATAGTGCACATAGGATAACTAAGAAATAAAGGTTAGTAATTGGTCATCTATAACAATCATGTTAGCTATGTTTTCAAGATCAAAAAGAGATATATTTTGGATAGGTGGTAGATATCTACAAAATATGTCATTTAAAATATTTTAATAACAGAAGGCTTTTCATGCCACTAGACACATCTAATTGTGGAAGCACTAATTTACTTTTTAAAAAAAAAAGAATGACAGGCATTGAAGAATCTTCATATGGAGTTTGTTTTCTTTGTCATAAAAGTTAGTCATCAGGCAAGAAATTGCCTTGACTCAACTCCTGACAGTGCACTGTTTAAACTGGACAAGTAGAACACAAAAGAATATGACTCCTAAACTTCATCAAGACACAGTATGACAGACCTTAAAAACTCCTGTTTTATAGAAAAGTCTGTCAGATACTCTAGGTCTGTAGGCCAATGATGGTTGCCCTAATGTTGCAGAGGAATCTTGGTTGTTTGTCTAGGCAGTCATCTGTTTCTGTCATTTCTATAATTTTTGGCAGTTGTTTGCTCTGTACTTCCTGTTTACTCAGGTAGTATTATCTTTCTTGGTTCTCTGATGTAGCTGAAGATGGGATAGTTATAGTTACAGTTTTCCTCCTTACCAAATTCAGAAAAGAAAATTACAAACAGAAATATAAATGTTTAAGTTGTTTATCTAAAGTGTTTTAAGGTCTAAAATATTTCTAGGATGGTAATTTCTAGGGTGCAAGTTATGACAGAAAGAGGTATAGGTATAAGTCTTTAGATTCACTAAAATAGAAGATATCATTGTGTATATTCCTGGCTGTGTTAGATACAAGTAGAATGGACATTGTAAATGTAATTCTTACTTGATGATTGTTCTTATTGAATATAGTTTTACTCTGTTAGAGTTAAAACTTAGCCTTTTTATTTAGACCAAAAGGGAAATGTTTTGGGGTGTTTGTACACTGTGTGGGTATGTATTACTGTGATTGGTGAATAAAAGCCTGAATGCCCAATAGCTAGAACTTCCAGGCAGAGAGAGAACACTTCAAAGAAGATAGGCACTGAAACTAGCCAGACACAGAGGAAGCAGAGCATGTGGGAGGAGAGTTGTTGTAAGATGAGGAAGATGTATAGGTTGTATTCCTGGCACCCAGCCCAGGCCCCAGCCGCAGGCCCGCTCAGCCACTGGTTGCTTGCTTATGCCCGAATAACCACATGACAATTATATTCATTTAAACTTTGCCTGGCCCATCATCACCAGCCTCTTCTTGGCTAGCTCTCACATCTAAACTAACCCATTATAAAAGTTTGTATGTCACCAAGAGGTGGTGACTTACCGGAAAAGTCTAACCTGCATCCATCTGTGGCAGGAGCCTCATGGCAACTATCCCTGATCCAGTCTTCTTCCCAGCGTCCTCTTCTCTTTTCCCCACCTATCTAAGTCCTGCCCTATCAAATGGCCCAGGCAGCTTCTTTATTTAACCAATCAAAGCAGAGAAATAAAGATGGACCCTCCTACAGAAAGGCAATAGCCATGAGTCACTTGGCAAGATATATATTACTAGAAATTGATTTATTTAACTTATAAAAACTAGTTAGGAACAAGTCTATGCTATAGGCCAATCTTTTATAATTAATAAGAAGTCTCAATGACATTATTTGGGACACGGCTGGTGGGAAAAGAAAAAAATCATTTCAGATGTTCTCTTCTTGGATGATTAAAAAGGACACATAACATTCTCCTGAAATCTGAACACCTTAAGTTGGGAGTTCACGGGCAGGCTTTTAGTAGGAGCTTGTCATTTCCTTATAATGGTGGTAGCCCTAAGACTGAAGCCTCAACAGCTGTCTGGTCTGGATCCTGCAGTGTTCAGACAATTCATATTCCTTTAGTTCACTACTATCAACAGATTATTGTTTATTAAAGGTACAACCATTCTGAAAACTTACTTGATATTGCTCAGGAATAAAGGAAAAGAGGTGAGTGGACATAGGCAAGAAACAGAATTTACAATACAGCAGGTCTTAGTTTAGGTCAAAGTTCTATAACACTTGACAGGATGTCAGGGTTGATCTGTCTTCGGGAAATGGTGAGCAGGTAACTTTGAAAGGAGGTGAATGTGAACAAGGATTTCAACCTTAAGATTTAAGAGTTAGGGTATTGCTTTTGTAATAAGTGAACTTTACCTTCTTAACTCATAGAATTTTTTATATCTATTTGGAATTTATAATATGACTATATCAGAAAACTGTTTTCACCTTCCTTCCTTTACTTATATAAATTTTTTGCAGTGTAGGTTTCTTCCCAGTTCTGACTTCAAAGGAATCATGTTAGATAACAATAATGATAGGCCATTAATCTAAGATAATCACAATGCTATGCAAATTATAACAAGAAAGTTCATTAAACAAAGCTATTCTGTACTAAAGATCAAAACCCAACATTTCTATAGCACTTTTTTCATGCTCATTACAGCTATATTACATATATTTTACATATATTCACTCATTTAATACTCAAAATATAAAGTACTGTCTATTACTCAAGATCAAAGGGGTTTTTTGTTTTATTTTGCTTTTGTTTGCTTGGATTGGTTTTTGGTTTTTTTTTTTTTTGAGACAGGGTTTCTCTACGTAGCTTTGGTGTCTGTCCTGGAACTAACTCTTGTACACCAGGCTGTCCTCAAACTCATAGAGATATGCCTGCCTCTGCCTCCCGAGAGCTGGGATTAAAGGTGTGTACCACCATCACTCAGTCAAGATCAAAGTTTTAATAAATATCAAGAATTATGCTAAAATCAAGTCATTTTTATTTAGATCATGGTACTTTAAACATTGTTCTATATCATCTATCATCAACACTAATATGAGCTTTGTTTAGCTCATTCTATCATTGATAGAATAAGATCATACATTATTATTGATATATTACATATATGACAATAATGTCACATCTAAAACTTCACGTCACAAAGCAATGAACACCATGAGTATCTTCACCTGACCAATATGAGGCTTAGCTGAACTTGGGTTTGCCCATTCATTCTCCTGCAGTGTCCATCAGTTCCTACATCTTTTTTGCAAATATTTCATTAGCCAGATAGAAATACAAGGTAGATAGAGTCCAAGAATTAGAGCTCAAAGGCCCCCTAAGGGTATATATCACTGTGTATGAATTAAAAGAAAAAACAATCAGATCTAGTATAAGGGAAGTGGGTTGCATTCAGAACCAAATTCTATTATGTTGTATTCAATTATTTATTTACCCATTGTGTAAGCACCCTTATGTTATATATCACGGACCTGATGTTTAAGACAGATTATGGTACAAATTCAATTTCTGTTTCAAAGTATCAGTAATTATGATATGCAAATTGTGTTGATTAGTTTTTCCTGTTAACTTGAAACACCATAGAATCACCTTGGAACAGTCTTTTTTAAAATTTTTAAAATTTTTATTACTTTATCAATAATACCAATCAAAATTTCCACTTCCTCCCCTCCTCCCATCTACCTCCCACTTCCCCACATACCCTTCCTCCCTCCCCCTACAGTCCTGAGAGAAGGCAAGGTACCCTGCCCTGTGGGAAGTCTAAGGCCCTACTCCCTAAAACAGGCTTAGGAAGGTATGCATCCAAATAGAATAGGATCTCCAAAAGCCAGTACATGGAGCAGAGGCAAATCCCAGGGCCATTATCATTGGCTTCTCAGTCTGCCACAATTGTCAGCCACATTCAGAGGGTCCAGTTTGATCCCATGCTTGTTCAGTCCCAGTCCAGCTGGATTTGGTGAGCTCCCATTAGCTCAGGCACACAGTCTCAGTGAGTGGACCAGCGCCTCATGATCCTGATTTCCTTCCTCATATTCTCCCTCCTTCCTCTCTTCAAATGGACCTTGGGAGCTCATTCCAGTATCACTATGTGGGTCTCTGTCTCTATCTCCATCCATCACCAGACAAAGGTTCTACCATGATATTCAAGATAGTCATCAGTCTGACTACTGGACAAGGCCAGTACAAGCACCCTTTCCTCCACTGCCCATGGTCCTAGCTGGGGTCATCTCCATGACCTCCTGAAAACCCCTCCAGAGCCAAGCCTCTTGCCAACCCCAAAACGGCTCCCTCAATTAAGATTTCTCCTTTCCTGCTCCTATATCTGTCCTTCCTCCATCTCAACCATCCTACTTCCCCAAGCTCTCCCCAACCCTTCCCTTCTCTCCTCTCTCCCCATCCCCTTCTCCCTACTCCCATTCTCACAACTTTGGCATGGACATCTTGTCTGCTTTCAATTTCTAGGAGGATTATATATGTTTTTCTTTGGGTTCACCTAATTTCTTAGCTTCTTTAGAATCACAAACTAAAGGCTCAGTGTTCTTTATTTATGGCTAGAATCCACTAGTGACTGAGTATATACCATATTCATATTTTTGGGTCTGGGTTATCTCACTCAGGATAGTGTTTTCTATTTCCATCCATTTCATGCAAAATTCAAGATGTCATTGTTTTTTTTTTACTGCTGAGTAGTACTCTAATGTGTAGATTGCTACACTTTATTTATCCATTCTTCCATTGAGAGGTATCTAGGTTGTTTCCATGTTCTGGCTATTAATATAATGCTGCTATGAACATAGTTGGACAAATGCTTTTGTAGTATGATTGGGCATCTTTTGGGTATATTCCCAAGTGTGGTATTGCTGGATCCCGAGGTAGGTTGACTCCCAATTTTCTGAGAAACTGATTTCCAAAGTGGTTACACACATTTGCATTCCCACCAGCAATGGATGAGTGTTCCCCTTACTACACATTCTCTCCAGCATAAGCTATCATTGGTGGTTTTGATTTCAGCCATTCTGACAGGTGTAAGATGGTATCTCAAAGTTGTTTTGATTCTCATTTCCTTAGTAGCTAAGGAAGTTGAGCATGTCCTTAAGTATCTTTTGGCCATTTAAAATTCTTCTGTTGAGAATTCTCTGTTCAGTTCAGTACCCCATTTTTAAATTGGGTTATTTAGAATTGTAACGTCTAGTTTCTTGAGTTTTTATATATTTTGGAGATCAGACGTGTGTCTGATGTGGGGTTGGTGAAGATCTTCTGCCATTCAGTAGGTTGCCTTTTTGTCTTAATGACTGTGTCCTTTGTTTTACAGAAGCTTTTCAGTTTCAGGAGGTCCCATTTATTCATTGTTGCTCTTATTGTCTGTGCTACTGGAATTATATATAGGAAGTGGTCTCCTGATCTCAGGTATTGAAGGCTACTTCCCACTTTCTCTTCTATCAGGTTCAGTGTGGTCAGATTTATATTGAGGTCTTTAATCCATTTGGACTTGAGTTTTGTGCATGGTAATAGATATGGTCTATTTTCATTCTTCTACAGGTTGAGATCTAGTTATGCCAGCACCACTTGTTAAAGACGATTTCTTTCTTCTATTGTATAGTTTTAACTTCTTTGTCAAAAATCAGGTGTTCATAGGTTTGTGGATTAATATCTGGGTCTTCAACTTGATTCTATTGGTCAGTGTCTCTGTTTTTATGCCAATACGAAGCTGTTATCATTACTGTAGCTCTGTAATAGGGTCTAATGTCAGGGATGGTAATGCCTCTGGAAGTTCCTTTATTGTATAGTATTGTTTTGGCTATCCTGGTTTTTTTTTGTTTTTCCATATAAAGTTGATAATTGTTTACTCAAGATCTACAAAAATTTTTTGTTGAGATTTTGATGAAGATTGCATTGAATCTATAGATTGCATTTGGTAGGATTACCATTTTTACTATGTTGATCCTACCAATCCAAGAGCATAGGAATTTTAATAAAGAATTATCTATATCAATCTGGCCTATGGATACCTGGGTAGACTTGTTATGAATATTAATTGGTGTAGAAAGACTCAGTTCATTGATAGTAACACCATCCCCTAGGTAATATGGTCCTGGATGAGAAAAGAGAAGAGGAAACTATCTGACAGCTTCAAGCAAAAGGTGGAGGCATCTCTCTCTCTTTCTCTCTCTCTCTGTCTCTCTCTGTCTCTCTGTCTCTGTCTCTGTCCCTCTCTCTCTCTCTCTCTTGATCTCTGCTCTTGACTGCAAATCTACTGAGATAGATGCTTGAGTTCTCATGTTGACCTGTCTCAATGATGAACTAAAAACTGCAGTTGTAAGCCAAATGAGCTCCTCCTCCCTTAATTTACCTTTTTTGGTCAGGAAAGTTTATCGTAGAAATGGAAATGAAACCAGAATGCCATGGCATTTTGAAAAATTTTGTGAAAACAAACAGTAAATATTTTTGGCATTTTTGTTTGTTTTTTGGATTGCTTATTGCTTGATTGGTTAACCAGTTTTCTGATTAGTTATTTAGTTCTTTGGTTATTTGAATTTGTTGTTGTATTTTTTTTCATTATGTGTCTGTATGTATGTGTGTTTGTGTGGATCTGTGTGGATGCTATATTGTGTATGGGTGCCCACAGAGTCAACAATATATGATCAACCTTCTGCAGCTAGAGCGATAAGTAGTTTCTGGGAGTGTTGAAAAAGAACAGTCCTGAAAAAGAACAGTAAGTGCTCTTAACCTCTGAGTCATCTGCTTAGCACAGGTTTTGTTTTCATGCTAGTGAAAAGAGAAAGAGTAGAGATAATACCCCTGAGATTAAGCTTGGGTTGAATTTATGTCTGGATCTTTTTAAAAATAGGTAGTTCTTATAAGGGACAAAGATCAGCATGTGTTTCCAAAGTATCCTTTATGTGTGAAGAGGTAATGATTCATATATCAGGTCTAGAAGGTTGTGTAAACAATCCTAAACTCAAAAAGCTCAACCAGTTGAAAAGATGATGGGAGGCTCTGAAATATTTTCAGTGAAACATCAACATCTGTATAAAACATAAATAATGTCTGCACTGAGAATGAAGCTCACCAACAGAGTACATGCTTAGCATACTTTGGGGATGAACTTCATCACAGGCAAAATGAAAAAAGAACGCCAGAGAGATGACTCAGCATGTAAAGCCAGCTGACACCAAGTGTGATGACCTGAGTTCAATCTGGAGTTCACTCAGTTGAAAGAGAAAATCTATTCCTGCTAGTTGTCTGTTGACCTCCACAAGCACACTATGGCATGTATATACCCCTCCTAAAGTTAAAAAGATGATAAATAGATAGATAGATAGATAGATAGATAGATAGATAGATAGATAGATAGATAGATGATAGATAGAAAGATGGATAGATAAGAGGTTGAGGGAAGGAAGAAGGGAGGGAAGGAAAGAGGGTTAGAGACAAACCAAGAGAGAGAAAAAGGAATGGCCTCAGCTTGGAATACATGTTGCTTGAAATTTTTGATTAGCACTTTCTAATATCATATGCATATTCTTATTATTATGTAGATGAGAGATTTATGAACTGTATCTCCATTTTGAAATTCTAAGACTCATTTCTACCATAGCATCATATTAGCTAACTCATTCCTACAATGCTATCTGGAAGTGAATGATTGATACACATTTACTAATAAGGTAGATATTGGTACAAATACTACAGGATGTATCTACTTTTGTCAACTCAGAAATAAAAATTTCACACCAACTACAAATATTTAAGTAGGCAATAAATATTCACACCTTGGCTCCCAGTAGTCAAACTTTTGGCTATGCAGTAATCACAACTGAAACCTGTTTTATTGATTTACTGTGAAATATTACAGTAACAAGGACAATGAGACAGAAGCAGACAGACTTGGAAATCAGAATTCTTGAGCATATAACCCAAACAATGTCAGGTAGATTAGTTGGATGCTTTATAGCATATTGCAAGAATATAATGTTTCACTCTCTGAATGGAATCAGGAACATTGGAATCCAAACCCAGTACGTAGTCTTGCAAGTAGGACATAAGTGGCTTGAAATCCAATGACTGTTATGTTCATGGACTTCATGATCATTATCAATGAAGAAATGCATGCCCTTCTTGTACATTTCAAGGATGACTGATGTCCATCTTGACACCTTTTTCCTGAGATGTTAATACTTAAACCAGAAGCCATTTTATTGTCATGAAAAGTTAATCAGTAATCTAATGTGGACCTCATCATTGATCTCTCAGAACTAAGAATTTCTGTCTTTGCCAGTATTCACAGTGAGTTCCTCATATATCCCCTTAAGGTATCAAAACTGGAGACCTAGAATGTGAAGTCAACAGATGTTATACAAAAGTATATACACATTTGTATATAATATATAGCCAAGTTTAATAAGAACTGAAAATACTGTTTAAAGATTTGATGATAGGGCTTCTCTGGCAAGTTTTGACTCCTAATAAAAGCTTATGAGTTGTCTTATATGCTATTAAATCAATGTATTTATGAAATCATACTTTTTACTCACTGAAAAATTTAGCTTCAAGTGATACATCTTTCTAATTATGTAGCAAAGGGCAACAGATACCTCCAGGTAATCTTTGAAGTAGAAGAAGAAACAGTTTGTTTATACTCTGATTTCTCATTCATTTTTCTTCTGAACTTTATTACTATGAGGGAAGTAGTTGAATGAGACAGGATTTTTGCTCTAGATGATTCTCTGCTCTTAGTGTTAAGAGCCCTCTTGACGTCTCAATAATACTTTGATTATATTGTATATCATTCTCTGACAACAAAAGATGGAAAATGAAATAAAAGAAGCAGTGTTCAAATTATACCCTGACATTGGATTTATGCAGTTCTAACTAACCTTAAATAAGATCAGCAATTAAAATAAAATATTGCATGCACTTATGATATGCAAATTTTGCACAAGTTTAGAAATAAAGGTTTTTATCATTGGGAGAATATTGTTATTTATATTTGTTTTGGAGGGGGATTTTTGTTTTACCTCTGAGAGATTGGAAATAGATGATTTCTGTGTTTATTAGCATGCTTTTGTTTGCACATAATGGAAAACACAATCCAACAAGCTTGGCTAGTCAAGACAATTACAGGTTTTGTGACTGAGAAGGCTTTCAGGTAGTTACTACAGCTCAAAAGGTCTTAGTAGTAACTACTTCTATTCTTCATAATTCTCAACTCCTTTTCCTTGATGTTTATCTCATTCAATGTTAGCAACTCTCTTTATGGTTCACATTGTAGCCCAGTGGCTGCCAAGAAGTCTTCCATTTACAATCCTGCCTAACACAAAATTAAGAAAAATATCTGTGCCACTGCTTCCAAATAGATAACCTGAGACACATCCTGATCAAACTAGTTAAATAACTAATTAATCTGTAACCTAACTGCCATACCCAAAAGATTGCATGTTATCTTTGTATCTTGCAATTGTGTAAGTTTTCTATGATGGAAACAGATGCATGAAGGAGTGTTCATTAAAACAGTATACTGTGCAAACAGGAATGAAGGGAATTTACTTCCTGAGTTTTATATCAAATATATACACCAAACATATACCTGAAATAAACTCACACATTCATGGATAACTGACAAAGTTACCAAAAACATGGAAAAAAGAAATGATGATATATAAAAAATGGTGTTGGGAATATTTATATTCATGTCAGAAGAATGAAAGTAGGAATTTGCTTCACTTCCTACACAAAAATCATTTCAAAATGCATACAAAATTTAAATGTATAACTCCAAACTGTCAAATTACTAGAGAAAGATATAAAGGAAACCTACATGACATGTGTGTACACAGTAATTTTTTAATATTGTATCCAAAATATAGCAGCAAAATAAATAGAAATAAATGAATTATTTCAAATAAGGGAAAAACTACACAATACAGAAAACAATAATATAAATTTTTTTCAAAGAATAAGCAAGGGTTAATATCAAATATATACAAGGTATGCCAGCAACTCAATAGCAAAAAAGAAATTTGAAATTAATCTGACTTTAAAATTGAGGACCTGGATATACATTTCTTGAAAGAAGGCATACAGATAGTCAATATGTATGTGAAAATACACTCACCATGACTAATTATCAAGGAAATGCAAATTATATCAACAATGAGATAGAATTTCATGCCTATTAGAATGGCAATTATCCAAATTAAGAAAGACAAAAAGCACTGGTGAGGATGTAGAGATAAGAAAGCTTTGAACACTGCTGGTGGGAATACAAACTAGTATGGTCATTACAGTAAACAATATAGAAGTTTATCAAAACACAAAAATAGAAATATGATATAGTCCATTAATGCTGTTCCTGGACACACATTTGTAATTAAAATAAACTATTTTGGCTCAGTGATCTGTTGCACTCCTCTGTTCTTTGAAAAAATATTTGTAATAACTGTTTTGTGGGATCAATGGATAAATGTATAAGGACCAACACACACATGCACGCATGCACGTGCGCACATATTCATGACCACATATGCATATAAGTGCGTGCCTTGGAAACTAGGCTAAAAAGGAATTTGATATGTCAAGGATGATCCACAAGAACATTACATGAGGATAATTATGAAAAGCATGGAAAGGACAGATTCTCCTGGTCTCACTCATTTGCAGAGTCCCTAAAAACTGAGTTCACAGAAAGCAGAAAACAGAATGGGTAACCAGGCTTAGGGTGTGAGGGTGGATGCTTGGCAGATGATGATTAAAATACAATTTCTATTAAATATGAGGAATAAGTTTTAACATCTATTTCACGGCATGGTTACTACAGTTAATACTACATTTTGAAAATCCCTAAGAATGTATTTTAAGCATTCTCAACATGAAAAATTCAAAGAATATAAGGCAATGTTTATATTACTTACTGCATTGAGCTACAAAATATTGCTTACATATTTCAAAAGATCACATTGAATATAACAAATATATACAATTCTTATTTATCAGTATTGTTGAATTCCTATTTGCAGTGATATATTTGGGGAATATTTGTAGGACATGCACAAATTTTTCAGTAAAAAAAAGCAATACCTAGATAGAGACAGCTAATATCTATGGTAGGTATCACCAAATAAGTTTCCATAAACATTTTCTCTTGTCTTTAGGAAACCCTGTGCTACCCTTGCTAGTCCAATTTCACTGCAAGTTTCTCAGTTCATCTTCCTCTCTTTTCTCCTGAGGTGTCTGAATGCGCCATCTAATTTTACTTCACATATTTACTGCCAACACTCTTCTTTGCATCAGCAAAATAATTAATAATAATATCCTGGAGGAACTCTGAGTCCTCAGTAATAAGAAATAAATAGTTGGCCCAAATGCAAGAGCTGAGATTGTTACCCAGTTTGAAGACTAGAATTAAAACTAGAAATCAAATATCACAGGTAAATTTATGTATGCTTCTATAATATAATGTTCTGCTGCTTGTTGCCTGAACCACATCTTATTTCATTTTGAGCTGGTTTTATTGTGAGATTTACACTTTATTTTTCTTCTTAAAGAGCTACTGCTTATCTTCCAATAGTGGCTAAAATGAAAGTCTAAATATCCCTCTTCAGGGGCATTCAAATGGCCTTGACATGTTTTCATTTGTTTCCATTTTCCAGAAGGAATTTATTCCATTCCATGGGGCATATTAACTTACCAGCTTTTGAAATATACCCTTTGTTTTTGTTTATTTTCTTCATGTCACCTAAAAAATAAGATAAGGTGACATAAGTCTCTCATTTATCCCTTCTTCATGATGGACTGCCATTTTCCAAATATTAGCAGCTCCGAGATGGAAAAAAAATGAAATTGTCTAACTCATAGCATAAAGACTTCAACAAGCAAAATACCAAGCTCACCAACTGTTCTGCATATTACCTGTATTATGCATTGGCAATAACATTTTCTCTAGTCAAGGTTGAGGTTATAATTACTTAAAACACAGAAGCTCAGCAATAAAGTGAATATATTTAACAAACAGCCTTGGAAAAGCATTGGTGTATTGAGAATTAAGTAAAATTTTACACAATCTTCTGAATGTTTTAATGAGTTATTAGGTATCTTAATCTAACAAAAACCTGGAATCAATGCTAAACAACTAAAAAAGATGTACTGGCTTCAGATTAATATTTATATATTATGGAACTTAATTTACTTTCAAGAACTCCTCTTTTAATTATTACCAGCTTGTGCATAATAAAAATATAATGTGAGTTATTGTTACCTGTTTGAACTAATGAGGTACTCCATTGCTTAACCACAATATAAAACTGTCCTCTGAGAATATTTATTGTAAGTATAGTTGAACTTCAGAAGGATTGTTTATATCAAAGAACACTCAGATGTGTAGAGGGAATGAATATACTTACATTATAGAAAAATGGTTCATAGTATATATTTATAATTAATATTAATCTTACTGGTGTTCTTCCTATTAAAACTGTTCTTACTCTTGTAAACTCACAGTGGATGTCTTTGAATTATGTCTAGACATTTTGCTTTTGTTGACTGTTGACCGGTGATGAGGTCTTTTGCTCCCTCATGGGACTGGGGCACTCTTGGCAGCATTACAGTCAGCAAATTCCACTATACCCTCAATCAACAGCTACTGAAGCTAATGGGCCTCCAATTTTAGTGTATGCTAGAGCCACTGGAAAAACAAAAGGCATAGATGGCAGTGCTTTTAGTGTTCAGCTCATTAGATCTACACAGTTCCTAGTGGGTCTATGGTATGCACAGTAAGTGTACAATATGTTCGGTGTTCAGCCTTTGTTCTCATGAGATGCCACCACTCTTTTACTTAGAGAATCACAGCCATAACCTCATCCAAGGTGACATCTTTCATGTGGAAAACATTCTAGATATACACAGCATATGATGTCAACATTCTCTTATTGTAGACAAATCTATTGATCCATCTCAGCTTCAGCTCTCCCAGTGGGGTTCACTGAAACATTTGTTTTCACCATATTGATTGTTGACAATTCCCTCTATTCAATGCTGTATTTATTCCTTCTATATAGTTATTGATCCTGTGTGTTCTACAAAAAAACTATTGATTACCTAATCATATCTGCTGAACATATTAATACTTTCTAATAGTTCTTGAATGTCATTTAAACTTGCATCTACTTATTTGCATTATCTCCAGACTAGATGAATAAAATTTCTGTCTTCTGCCTACTGAATGCTACAAGAAGAGAAGTTGCAAAAATCCTAATATCCTGCTTCCAACAATGCCTTCATATTTTTCAATAGTACAAAAATGCTTATCTAAGTAATTTTTTTCTCTTGGTTTACACTAAAATATTCTGTATTTTGTCCTAACCCCTGCTTCATATCCTGACATAGTCTCAGAAGAAGAGCAATTTATTGACTGGTTTTGCACACAAGATGACAAAACCATCCTTCATGCCTTGATTTTCCTTTTATTTAAATCTCATTGATATCAAGTCCTATTGATTTAACGTACAAAATATCTCTTCATTTTCCAAATCTTTCCTTCCTACAAACAAAGCCATTGATATGAACACGTATGAGCACTAGATAATGCAAAGAAAGTTTTCAGTTCTCATTCAACTTCCTGACTAGATACAGCTTACAAAAAAATCACAGTCCTTTGGTGGAGCAGCCTGACGGCAGAGGGTGGTGGAGCCTGATGATACAAGACGGCGCTCACAAATAATTAGTGATACTATTCATGGTTAGGCAGAAGAGCCATGGGTTCTTCATTCTCCAAAGCCAGAGAAAGTGGGGGAAAGAAATTCAAAAACTTAAATAGCTCAGTAGGTATCACTTAGTCCTGAGACAAAAATGTTTTATCACAGTATCACAATAAAACTGCATGTCTTGTATTAAAAAATACAATCCAAACCTCAGACATTTCTTAATTCTGAAAGAGGTCATTCATATATTTCCCTAAAAATGGAACATATACAAACACTAAGGCCTAAATATAGGGGGGAAAAGATGTATACTTTCATTGATGTTACCAAGAAAGAAGCAAACAGAGAGTGTGTGTATTTCAATATATGGTGCGGAAGAATTGTCTGTATTCTGTCAATCATGTTTTAAATAAATGCTGATTTGCCAGGCAGGGAGTATAGGTGGGAAAACTAGACAGGAAGTAGAAGAGAGAACAGGAGAATTTGGGAAGCAGGAAGCTCCCTTGGCATTCCTGCACAGACCACCAAGGAGGCAACATGTAAGCTGCCCAGCTGAGAAAAGGTGCTGGCCATGTGGCTAACATAGATAAGAACAATGGGTTGATATAAGATATAAGAGCTAGTAAGAAGACTGAGATAATGGGCCAATCAGTTTATAACCTAATGTACACTCTCTGTGTGATTTTCTTTGGGGCTTGCCGGCTGTGGGGTACCGGGCGGGACAAAAACCCCAACGAGCAGGCCCCTCAAGTTACAAATATACTCATAAATCAACCAAAGGCACACTAATTTTTTGATGTGTGCCAAAAAGGTATAATAATACGTAGATAAAATACTTTTGTTGAGCTAGAATGAATTTTCTACACTACATTACAAAGTGATTTTACTTAATATATGAAACTATTCTGCTTTGCATTTCACTCTCGCTCTCCATTAAAATACTATGACTTGACATTATAGCTTCAGAGGATTAGAAGGAGATTTCTAAAAACATAGCATGGGTTATCACAAGAAGCTTGGGTCAAAAACAATGTGATTATGCACTAATAATTTGGAACTAAGTATTTAACTCCTAATTTTCCTTTAGTACAAAGATGATAGCATATTGATCTCTGTCACTTGTCAATGTCACAAAGTCACACAATTGTCTTCTAGTTCCAATTTATTAAACTAGCATTCTGTATTCTTGTATTTAAAAACTGAACTTACAGTTTTCAAAATTACATAAAAAGAAAATATTAATAATATTTGGCGCAGGAGTGCCAAGGGAGCTTCCTGCTTCCCAAATTCTCCTGTTCTCCCCTCTACTTCCTGTCTGGTTTTCCCACCTATACTCCCTGCCTGGCTAATTAGCATTATTTATAATATATTTTATAATATAATAATATATGCCTTATTAATATACTAAAGTATGGTCCTTTCTGGGTAAATGTGCAACTAGGAATAAAATAAACCCCATTTGATTTGGGGGGGTCTACAATTACACAACTTTTCGTGCCTTTTCTTTCTATCGTGAAGAAAATAGAAACATATACTGTATGCCTACCATGATTATTCCTATGCTAAAGCAGATTGTGAGGATGCAAACTTAGCAAGATAGAATTTTTGTCAGCTTATCAAAATTGACTGTCCAATACAAGATAACATTAGCTTATAAAACATTAACTATGCAATTTGGGGTGTGTTCTTCATGTGGTGGAAGCGTTAAGTCTTGTTGACTTTTGTTGTGAAGGAGCCTGCAGAGGAGAAATTGTGGCAGTATCTTTACAAACACATAACCATAAATAATTTTCCTTAAGATCACCCAGTTCTCCTCCTCTCTTCTACTGAGTGTTGAACATGTGTGGGAAACAGAGGAGGTCGGATCAGACCCAAGCTCTCCCTCAGGTCCTCTGTCCTAAGAAATTATCTGTCGTTTATGGTTTTTCAGAATGACTTACATGCTCCCAGAATTTTAAACTCAGCTCTATTTTAGGGAACATCATTAATAGACTTTTGACCTTAAAAATTTTAGGCCAAGGAAGAAAAGTCACCAAAATGCTAGTCACAGGCTACGACACGTTTTTATTACACTACAATGGAACTTATTGACTTTACTGAATGGAAATAATTCTTAGAATGTGAGCCAATCCAAGTTCTTCCTTTATATCTTCTGAGAACACAATGATCCTAAATGTCCAAGTAATTTAATCAAAACCATATAGTTCCATAGGTTTATGTATAATATTTAATATGCAAAAAAGCTATTTATATAATAATCTCCATTTTTATTATATTGTTAAGTTGATAAAGAAAAAAATGATGAGGTAATCTCAGAATATCTTTGAGATTATGATTCTTTCCATCTCGTAGGTAGCTTAAAAGAACTATAGCTGGTTAGCCATTAATTTCCAAATATTCACATACACTGAGTTTCTGATTGGAGTTTTCTATAATTATCCAGATTTAGACACATGTAGAATAAACTCTAAAATTGGAATAAGTAACTGACGCTGAATGAGTCAGAGGTTAGTTCAGCTGTGGTGAACTTTCGTAGATGTATTTATGTATTTAATGACAGCGACTCTCTTTATTGGTGCAAACTTCACCATCATGCACTAATACATAGTAACTGTTTACCTGCTCTCTGTTACTGGCCCTTCTAAGCCCCTTTTCTTATTAACTTTTCAGAAATTCTCTCACACAAAGACTTTGATGAAGCTCAGTACGAGCCCTCCCAGGAGAGCTGTCATTTTAAGCCGTTAATTAAACAGAACAATCTTTTACTTTAGAAGTTGTAAAATGCATTTAATAGAAAATGGAAAGAAGATTTCTAAGGAGGACATTTCCCCCATCTACTTCCATCATGTGACTATTCAAGCCATATATATTCCTCTAAACACAATGGGTCCTTACTTTGCAAAACTACATTAAGTAAATGCAATTCTAATTCTCATGTTTATGATTATAAGCACCATAAGTGCCACTGGCCTTCATGAATTATTTTATTTTTATCCCTTGGATATTTCCATAATATCATCAAAAATAGATATATAATAAATATGTGTGTATCTTACATATATGAACAAATTAAGGCCATTATATTGACATATATAAAATGAAATACTTACATAAATAATAAATACTGTTATACTCTGAATATGAAATTTCTTCTCCAAGCCCATATAGAGAGTACTTGGTTTCTAGCTCATGGACTCGTGAGAAGTAGTTGAGTCCTATGTCGCTGCCTTACTCTATAAATACTGATTTATCCTTTGACAGATTCATTAGATGATAACATTATTAGGAAGTGGAAAAAGTAGGCATGGCAGTGTGGTTCAAGAAGTAATCTACTGGGGAATGATCCAGAAATGTGTGTCTTGTCCTCTCTTGAGCATGATTAATAAAAACTCAGACAGTGAAATTGGGGTTCAGCTTGAAGATCAGAAAAGCCAAACAACCAGCCACTGGCTCATATCTCTACTTTAGTCTGAAATGGCGATCTGGCCTCCAGGAATCTCAGAATCAGACTGAATCTTAGAGCTGTCTCCTTCCATATTATAATTCTCTGTAGGGTTGGGATTAAAGGCATGCATCATCCAATTTCTATGGCAAACTAGTGTGGCTACTGGGATTAAAGGTGTGTGAAAACACTACCTCGTGTATAAGGCTGACCAGTGGAGTTTTTTTACTCCCTGATATACAGGCAAGCTTTATTTATTAAAATACAAATGAAATACACTGCACTCTCCCTTGTCTTTCCCTTTATCCCTTCTGCCACCGATGAGGGATATCTCTCTGTATTCTGTGAATATCTTTTATTACCATTGGTTAATAAAGAACCTGTGTTGACTAATAGTCAGACACAATATAGCCAGATTGAAAATCCAAGCAAAGAGAAAGGGGAAAAAAAGGTAGAGTCAGAGAACCATCAGCAGCTGTCAGAGAAGCAAGGTGTGAAGTAACAAGCCACGAGCCTCGTGGAAAAATATAAAATAATAGAAATGAGTTCATTTAAGTTGTAAGAACTAGCTAATAATAAGCCTGAGCTAATAGGCCAACAATTTGTAATTAGTATTAACCTTCAGAGTGGTTATTTGGGAACTTGTGGACAGGAGAGAAACCTCCAATTATATGATATCACGAGGGAGCTGCTTTTCTCAGCCACTTGTTCCTCATAGTGACACTGTGCTTCATGGGCTCACAGTCCACCGTGGTGGATGAAAACTGGGAATCAAAATAAAAATTTCTCTCTTTTGGAAAGTGTATGTCAGATGCTGTGCCATAGAAGTGAGCATATGACTACACGGTGTGTAAAAGGGAACGGCTGGATGGTGGAAGCAGAGTCTTTGCATTTTGTGTCTACTGAAAAATTCCATGAATACTCAAAATTCTTAGAGCAAATCATTCTGATAGGGTCTGAAGTGGTACGTGCTCCCCATATCTGAGACAGAATGGAAAATAGAGCTCTCCCTTAGAATATTTGCCTTAGTGATTTAGTACTACTAACTGTTGTGGAGAATGTTAATTTCATGTGTTGCCTTCAGTAATGTTTTACGTTTTAAATGAACAACACTGTTGTACTGGGCAGCAATCTATTGGAATGACAGCTAACAAATCTATTCCCTTTCACTTGTTGCCTTAAGCATGAAGCTGTCAATTGGGCAGCCGCTTCTTTGACAGCCAGCCAGACTATTTATCATCATGGCAGCCTGGCTGCTCTGAACATTGCATGCATTTCCCAAGGAAACTGCATGTCAATTGCAAGAAACACTATGACCATGACTGCCACCCAAGCCACAACCTCTACTTTAGCAAGCTTCATTTGAGGAATGGCCCTTATGACAACTTACACCATCTCTTTGAGACTACATTTCTTCCATGACAAGCCTAGGTGGACCCACCTTGCAGCAATTTTCAGTCAGGACCAATCCTTTGAGGCTCAATAAAAAGTTTGTTGTTAAGGCATATAGGTGGCTTGTCTTTGGTGTAATGAGGATCAATTTACAAATAAGTGTGTGGTTAGTAGAACAGGAAGGGAATAAAAGAACAGTATACCCAGACCCAGAAAGACAATTATCCTATGTACTCACTCATGAGTGGTTTTTAAACATAAAGAAAATAAAACAGCCCACAAATCACAATCCCAGAGAACCTAGATAACAATTGAGGACCCTAAGAGAAGCATACATAGATCTAATCTACATGGAAAATAGAAAAAGACAAGATCTCCTGAGTAAATTGGGAGCATGGGGACCTTAGGAGAGGGTTGAAGGGGAGGGAACAGGCAGAAAGGGGAGCAGAGAAAAATATAGAGCTCAATAAAAATCAATTAAGAAAAGAAAGAAAAAAGGACAAATGTTCTGATAGACCTAGAAGTCATCAAGTAAGGCTAGGCTGCCTGGACAATAGGTCCCAAAGACCCATGTAAATTGACCTCCTTGGTGCAGGCATTATAATGGCAAATGAGTGTCATCCCTTCTGGTATTTATTTCTGTGTATTCTCTGGGAATGGAACTCAATTCTTTCTGCTTGGAAGTCAAGCCCTTTAGCAAATGAGTCATCACTCCGTGTTTCCCAAATTGCAATTATTTTTATCCACAGCAAAATTTAAAAATCCCCACAATGTGTTTAGAGTGTGTTTAAATCTTAAACTGGGAAACTAGAAAACTACTCATATTTTTTCATGAATACACTTAAAGAGAATCTCAGTTTACTTTGGTATTTTGGGGAAAGTAAACTCCCAAGGAAGAGTAGGAATAGAAATGCTTAGTAAAATGATAAAGCATAACTGAGTTTAGTTAATTTTTTAACTTACCTTCCCTGGAAGAGTTGTGGTTCTCAGAGCTCTATATTGGAAGCATTCTGATTATTTGCTGAAGGATCTTTAAGTTGCATATAGATCAAGGGATTAAAGGAATATTCTTGCTGAGTGATAACGTATTCTTGGCTCTCTTATGAGTATTTTAAGTACAGGTCACGTGGTTATTACAAACTTACTAGTGTTTTATTCTGTACAGTTGGTAACATTTTGAAATGTCTTAAGAAGGTACACTTATGGCTTGATTTGTTCACTTAAATTTTATAAATTGCTTTCTAGATGAATCCACATTTTCTGAGCTATCACATATGCACTTTAAACTGCAGTATTTCCTAGCAACCCACCCACACTACTGACTTATTTAGATGTGTTCTATGAGACTGTAGGTGAGAATTCTTGAGAGGCATTTTTTTTAGTCACTGTGAACTGATATTTTTCCCACTGACAAATGGCCTAATAATGATATCCATGTAAAGTTTGGAAGGCAGTATTTACAAATAATGTTTGTGCTTCTGTCTTCAGGATTTCAGAGATGGTTTCAACAAAAGACACCTCCCAGATTTTTCTAAACAGTTTTTAAAAATCAGGTCCTAAAGTTCTTGTAACTTGTTTCTTAGTCCTTCTTTGAATTAATGAATAATTTACATGTCTTGTTTATCAGATTTTCTCTTCAAAGGTGTGATAATATATTGACCAATATAATTACTACAGTTGTAATATTAACAGCATTAAGGATATTTTATTAATCTCCATGGCAACCTTGCAAGCATATCTATTTTAAGGAATAATATGCATGAAGTATGAATTGTTCCAGCCATACCACCGGGACAAAGGTATGACTGTGGGTTCTTTTGTTCCTTAAACAGACAAGGAGAAATTCCTTTGGTGTTTTCCTTGGGTTTTGACATTAATAAACTAACCTTCAATCTGTGGGGAGCCAAGGAAATCCTAAATGAAGGTGTAAGGAGAGAATGAATTCCCATGAGAATTGACAATTCTGGACCATGTGCAGGTGTTGATAGTGAATGCAAAAACTGAATGACCAGACCTCCACTACAGAGACCTCCTCCCTGTACTAGCTAAGTCTTCCCTCTATGCTGTAGAACAAAGAGGCTGAGCTTCTGAGATTTTTCACTGTGGTGGATGCTTCTCCATCAGAGAAAACAGAGCCCACCAGACCATCCCAGCTGCTCTGCTCTTGTGTTTATGCTGTCCTTTCTTCACTCCATTATTGTCCCAGTTAGGCTTCCAGAACTGAGCTGTGCAGCACTTGGTGTTCATAGTGCCTGAGAGGTAAATAGTTGGAGATACTAAAAATCAGAGCTTCAAGGTTCCAAGTGCACAGAATAAGGTGCTCTAGATCCAGACATTGAGCACTAAGAGCTTATAACTCCAGGTTTTTAAAGACAGAGACTGACAGCAAGTCAGTTTGTATTTTCATTGCTCTAGGTGGTGAATACCAAAAACCTGGAACTTGACAGTCAGTATGTTCCAGGCTTTGAAAGCCAGCACTGTCTTTGCCCTTTGGTGGATCTCTGCAACCCCTTCACTGAGTACCATGTGCAGTTGTGTTTATTTCTTTACAATCACTTGCCTTTCATAGACACTGCTTTCCACTGGCCCCAGAACATTTCTCTGGTGTAGGAGGGTTCTTCTGTATTTCTTTGCTTTCATTGATTAATAAAGAAAACTGCCTGACCTGTAAGATAGGACACACCCCTTAGGTGGGCGGAGTAGACAGAACAGAAGGTGGTGAGAAAGAAGACACTGCCAGAGATGCCATGATCCTCTGGCCCGCGATATATATAAAACTCAACAGCATTATTTCCATGTTAACAAATAGGTAGAAATATGATATCCACAAATTCACCTTGTTAAATAACTAAAAGTAGGTGCCAAGAGTGCACAGATTTTGAAACAATATAATCTTTCTCATTTACACATTTTGCAACATAAAGATAACAGTCTCATGACTAAAATAAATCAATTAAAAAAGAAAAACATATGAAGTAACTGACACCATGTTTAATACCTTCAAATTTATCAGTACAAGAAGAAGAAAGTAAAGACCAAAACTAATAGCATGTAGAAAGCATCAAAGAAAGATATGGGGTGTTAAAACAAAATAACAAAAACCACAAAAATGTTTCTTTCTCATATGGAAGTGAATTCTTCTTATAAAATTGGGTATACTCACTCAAAATGATGTTTTCTAACTCCATCCATTTGCCTGAAAAATTCAAGATATCTTAAAGCAAGGTGACAGGTACATAGGAATGAGACTGAGACTGTCATTTTGTCTCCACATGCACATCCACATACATGTATGCACACTCCACACATAAACACACATGTACCTGCTCAAAGAGGAACATTACAAACACACCTTAATAGAGTTTGAATAAATAGAATACATTGTTCTCAACAGTGAATGAATAAATGAACATATGATTCTCCCTCACCAGATGATTTAAATATGTGGTCTTTTCCCTTTCCATCCAAATTCCATTTCATGGGAAGAAAAATGGATGTAGTTGCCCTTATGCAGAAGGCAGGACTAAGATGACAACCTTCCAGCCTCAACCACATCTTCACTTCAATTGTGTTTTCAAGTTATCCTGATTGGAGTTAAGAGATGACTGAGGACATTTATACTGCATTGCCTAAATACATACTGAAAATTGACCTAATGAGCCAGTTCTAACTTGCCTGATAGAAAGCAGCAGGATTGACAGAGTTGCAGTTTCATACAATGAGCATGAGCTGTGTGTGTCAAGGCAGGAAGTGTTTTCAAAAATATTGAGATTCATCTCTAGGCCCTGAAAGCTTTCCTGGTTTCCTCCCTAACTCAAAAGAGTTAACTAAGTTACTTATTTTTTCTTAATTTAAAGTAAAAATACATAAAACAATCAGCATTGAAATTTAAATCAATAATAATGAATGAATTTTATACTGCTTCTATGGTCTCACTATTATGTCTAGAGTACAAAGTTATGTTTTTTGAAGACTAGGAAATAATACACTCCAGGCAAACACTCAGAACTGGCTAAAAATTTCTACTGCGCCTTAAATCTTTGTGGCTGTTATTTCATCACTTATTTTGGAAATGCTCTGTTGAAGCCTTTTGGAAATCCAGACTTCTGCATTTCTTGCGCAGACTCTATGGGACTGGCAAATAAATTCATCTAAGCTTAACTCTTTACTTTTGTAGTTCATCAACCTCATCCGTCACGTTTGTGTCACTGAAATGAGAAGAGCCTTAGAAGACGGGGGAAAAGTAAAAACAAATTAATGTCGGAAGATGATATAAATCAAGCGGTCATGCCAAGAGCAAGTTATCAAAGGTTCTTTCATCAGGAGGGAACACATTTTCCTTTCTCTCAAGAGGAACCCATTATGTGTTTTTGTTTGCACAATTATCCTTCAAGTGCCATATTAAAGAAATGGATTTGTTAGGATTTGAAATGTGTTTTACTCTGATAGGAAAGAATAGTGGTTCCTCAAATTTAATTTAAAAAGACATAAATTTTCAAAGTCTACGCAGACACTGGCTAGTAATGAGTGCTAAGAAAAGCAAATATTTTAACTTAAGACATGAATGAATCTCCTCTCATAGGAAACATACAACTATCCTATTAGTCTATCTGCAATCTTCAGAATTTATTCAAGTAAATATGGCAGTTTGACATTTTTTGTGTCAAATGCATGCTTTGTTTATAAAGAATGGAATCAAATTATTAAAACAAGGATTGCCTGTGTCTTCTATACTTCCTTTCCATTGGAGTAAACTGCATATACATACCAGTGGGTTTTAAGAGACTCGTCTTTCCAGCAATTTGAGCGAAGACTGCAGGTAGATAGAAATTTAACCATAAAACAATTACCTGCCTTATAACTGTCCACAATCATAGCTATTTTTCAGTAGAGAAATACAGACATGCTGTAATCTTCAAAGAAGAGAGTGATTGTGCGTAAACATGTATGTGTGTGTCAGACAGGGATCACAGGAAGTCTTGCACAGAGGCCAACATATTATGACAAATGTCTTAAGAACAAATCTTTTACTGGCTTAGGCTGCGGGTGAATCAAAGTTAGAGAGCTGCAGGAAAGAGAAACTGGCTTCAATGGGGGAATTTTCTATGATTAATCAATGGGGGAAATGTATTGTTTAGTAGCTGTGAGTTAAAGACAAGAAATTTGGAGTGTCTATGCCTCATGGATAAACAAGAAGGACTCAAGCATAAAGGTGGCTCTTTAAAAGACACTACTTCCTAAATACAAAGGGGAGGAGAATTTGTTTAATGTTGGCTTTTTGTCCTAAGGGCAAAGGTAAAATTCAGCGTCATCAGCCGTGATGCCACCTCCACATCTTTCTTCAGTTCCTGGCGACTTCCATCTCTGCTGCAAAGGTACTAGGAGAGCCAGGTCTAGTGTTCACAAATGGAAGGAAGTCGGGTGTTAGAAGGAAGAATGGCATTGGAAAATCTTCAAAGAAGGTCCACTTGGGACAAGAGTGTATGGTTTGAGACTGAACTTTTAAAATTATCTCCATGCGGGGCTGATGGTACAGTTCAGTAGGCAAACCCATGCTGCTCCAGCTTGTGGAACTGACTTTGCATCCCTAACAACCACATAAGAATTCAGGTGTGGTGCCTCTCAGTTGCTCCACGGCTGAGTCAGGAGACAGGCTGACCTCAAAGGCTTGCTGCCCTGACTAGCTAAAAAGGCGAGTTATGGCTTTAGTGGGAGACCCTGACTCCCTTCCCCCCCGCCCCAAACAAAAGGTGTCAAGTGTTAGAGGAAACCAGGCTGTAGATATTGGCTTCTAGCCTCTCATGTTGCCTGGGGAAGACACCAGCATATACACATGTTACTCACCCTCTTTCTCATTTTAAGTGATAAAAACAATGAAAAGGGAAATGTAAGGCCATGGCCTTCCCTGAGCTGAGTAGAATGTTATTGCAGAGACTAATTGGATTTTTGAGGCACTCTGGCAGAAGGAAGGGGTCTGGTATAAAAGACAAAACACCATACAGGCAGTTCCGTGTCTGTTTGGAGCCATTTATAGCAGGTGTTCGCTGAGTTGGTCTAGTCTGCATAAGAACCAAAAAAAAAAGACCCATCTGACATCCCAGTGAGCTAGCACACGCCAATGATTTTATTATGTCTCAGCTGCACAGGGGAGGAGGCATGTGAAATTAAGTGGGTGGTGATTTCTCCTTCCTGGGAAATGCTCCAAAAATTTCAACAGTATAACCCTTTGAATTCCTTGTGGCTCACTTAACCGTGTTATGTCTGGGGAGATAACTCAGTGGGAAAAGAACTTGCTTCCCACACATAAGTACAGGAGTTACGGATGTAAACGCTGACCATGGAGGTATGTTTCTGTAACCACAAGCTGAACTGGTCAGCTCCAAGTTCAGTAAGAAACCCAGACTCGACATTTTAGGATTTGCAAGAGACTTGTCTCTAGAGGGGATCCCAGGTGTCCATATAGATATCCCCATCTAGATCCTTAGGCAGCAGAGGAGAGGGTGCCTGACTGGCCTTGTAACATAGGTACATTGATGAATATCTTGAGCATCACCATAGAAATTTCACCCGATAAATGGAGATAGAGTCAGAGACCCACATCCACATCAGAACAAAGGACTGG
>JAQHUG010000274.1:1830734-1853635 GCA_028555095.1 Dicrostonyx torquatus | reverse complement strand
CGAGGGACTGGCCCACCAACTGAGACAGTGTGCTTGAAATATTGGGAGCTCATCAAATCCAGCTGGACCAGGACTGAAGGAGCGTATGACCAAACCGGACTCTCTGAATGTGACTGCCAATGGGGACTGACTGATAAGCCAATGATAATGGCACAGGAACCTATCTCTTCTGCATTTATTGGCCTTTTGGGAACCTATTCTATATGGATGCACACCTTCTTATGCTGAGATGGAAGGGGAGGGCCTTGTGCTTTCCACAGGGCAGGGTATCCTGTCCTATCTCAAGGAAGCAGGGGGAGGGCAGTGGGGTAGTGGGGGAGCGGGAGGGGACAAGGGGAGCAAATGTAAATTTTTCTTTTAACAATAAAAAAAGAAAAAAAACAAAACAACAACAACAACAACAAAAACGAAAGAAAGAAATCCTGACTCGAAATTCAGGGGAAAAATAGCAGAGGAAGACAGCTCACTGTAGAACTCTGGTGTCCATACATGTACACCTTGGGCAAACAGTCACAACTCTGCCCACCAAATATACATGCACATATTGACACAAAATGCACAGAGAGAGAGAAAGAAAGAGAGAGAAGGAGGAGCTATTTTGGTGACTTGTAAGACTACCCTGTGAATTAATAAGTAAATAACAGCTCAAGAAAACACTTCTTCAAATCAGACCAGTGCAGATTATTTCTGTTATAAAATACTACTATCAAATATGGAAAAATACACTATAAGTTACATAATTAATTTTGTATTATTGAGAAGAAAATGGCTCTGGTCCTAAGTAATACAATGCTGATAACTCTCATTCAGTTTCATTGTTTAGGAACAACTAGACCTTTTATCATTATTGTGATAAATTAGGAGTGGAATGGAGTCTGTGTCTTCTGTAATTTTGCAGTAATAGTGTCATTTCTGACATACTTTGTATCTGTCATCAAGGTAATATGATTTTTTTCTTAATTATATTTCTGGGCAAAGGTAAAAATAACAAAGAACAACGGCAACAAATTCATCATCTTTCAGAGTTACAGTGTGAACCATGGTAAAAGGGTAGAGAGAAAAGAGGTCCTGTATGCCAGAATGCTTTTGCTTTTCTTCTTCCTTGTCCTCATTTGCTGGATATTATTACTTTGTATTCCATAAATTAAATGCAATTACATTTTAGTTTCATATTTATTTCTCAGAATGTTGAAGTGTTGTAGTTTACAAAGAAGCCTACGTAGATGCACGGAAAGTGGGGATAAGCAAAATATACCCTGACTTCCATATACTGTTATCAGGGCCCCATTTAAACACAGACTTAGTGGAGGGATAGCTATGCCTAAATTATACCACCAGCTAATGAAGACCACCATAGGGGTACCAAAAACCTCATGCCCAGTAATTTTTGAACTTTTCCGTTATCCTGTTATTCAACAATAATCACAATGTCCATCCTAACACTTGGTGAATGGCTTAAAAGTATTCTTTTCTCCCTTCTCATCTAGCATCACTCTTGAGGATCCAAGTAAGTTCCATCCTCCCTCAGGTCTCCTCTAAAAACAGCCACCTCCTGGTTGTACTGCCTGCAGCACAGAAAAGCAAGGAACCGCTCAGGAGATGCTCTCTTCCTCGTCCTCACTGCCAACCTGGAGAGTCAGCTGTGCACAATCTGCTAGAGCAGGCTGACCTCAGCTGACACTCCCCAAACATTTATTTAGCACCGGGCTAAATGTGAATAAAAATAAAAATAAATAAAAATAGAGTCTGAGGTCTCCCAACACCGACAACGTATTAATCTACTTGGGAAGACGCTCATAAGTTTATTCACACTGAACTGTTATTAGTTGACAAGTGTTAGCTCCATAAGATGTTATTACAACAGGTTCCTAAGCAACCCAGTTCCTCCTCCCATGCTCAGCATGGAGCTGACAGAGAGGCTGTATTGCTATCCAGAGAGAGCTTTGGAGCAAATCTGTCAGAGACATATAAAGTTGCCCAGGCGAAACTCTGGAGAATCACCTGCCATCCTATTTCACCACGAGCCTTTTCGAGAATGGGATCCCAGAAATGTCCCTTAACAGATTTTTGGCCAACTGAGAGGGCAAGCGCGTGCATGTGACCTTGGAGCCTGGAGTTTCAGGAGACTCATTTTCTTATTAAGGGTTTTATTCCCTTTCAAAGCACCATAATGTGGCCTGAAGAACTGCTTTCCTCTAAGAAATTGTTTCCCCGCCTGATCTACTTGGCAGAGTAATGGCCACAGAATGGGAGTTCAACGGCCAGTGATCCTAAAGGGCACCACTGCACGCGTTCAGAAGAGTGGAACTTCAGCCTGGAAACCAAGTGGACTCCTGAGTCACTTTCACCTTTCGCTGAGGGCCTGGATGAGAGGTGTCCTAAAGAAAAGCTGCGGAAAGACATTTCAGACAGGCCATTTACAGGAGATAGCGGCACCTGTGTGTATTTCTAAACAGGTATTTCCAAAGAGAATCTGCCTACATGTGTGAATATGCACAAATATAATTTAGATATTTGTATTTTTAACAACAAAACACTGAGAAATAAACACTGGCATTCTCAAACAACTAAAACATTTTTTTTATTTGGCCGGAAATTAACATTTAAAAGAAATGAAATCTAGAGATATTATAGAAATTTTGCCCTCAGAAGATTATATATATATATAGTTTTATATATGTGATATATAAAACTAGCTCGTAGTTATAACTATTTTCCATTTGTGAACCTAATGACTAGCTAAAGTGTCAGTGGATGTAAAAACCCTCTTGACTCCATTTGGTTTTGATGATTATTAATGTTAATGTAGGGAAAAAAAAGTAAGAATGAGGCATGTGCTGAAAGGTCTTAACATCATAAAATGTTGTACACACTTACTACTATTTGGAAATCCAGTACAAGATTTGGTGTTCTCTCATTTCCATGGTTCAAATAGGAGAGGTCAAATGCTCTAAATGGATTTCCATATTGCCT
Source organism: Dicrostonyx torquatus (assembly GCA_028555095.1). NCBI lineage: Eukaryota > Metazoa > Chordata > Mammalia > Rodentia > Cricetidae > Dicrostonyx > Dicrostonyx torquatus. The sequence goes on along the minus strand of JAQHUG010000274.1, from coordinate 1,850,662 downwards.
AATTCAGCTCAAGAACAAAAATTATAGGTAGGCCAAGCAGAAATCAGAAGTGTAAATATTGAGGGATTATAAACTGCTTTTTTTTTTGTTTGAGGAGGAGGAGGCCTTGAGGTGGAGTGATGGATCATTCCAGTCCCCTTAGACATTTTCTGTTAAGCTTGAGGCTTCTATCCCCACAAAACTAGAAAAGGGAAAAAAAGTATAGCTTATATTTGAATATTAAATTTGTCCTAAAGGGAAAAGAAAATAAGGCTTTATGTTACGCAAAACAAAAGAAAATAAAATAATCCTAATTCCCTGAAATTAGGAGTCTTACAAAATGATTATTTATCAAGTTCTAGAGAGAAAGAAGGATCCTAATCTTCAAGACCTTCCCTTGAGCAATAACGTACATCAAGATAAATAGCAGGTGGTAACTATCCAGTGATTTCCCTAAGTAAGTCAATAACCATAGAGATATGAAGGTGGACTTACCGTGCACTCAATCAGTGTGTTTCTAGCTCTGAAACCTTTTTTTATTGTTTCTTTCTGACTCCTTCAGAACAGAAAAACCAGATTTGATGTAAATGCACATGATACCGTAACTCAGTGTGAATACTGCATAGACATTTCTAGTCTTTATGCAGTTTACAAGGATATTTGCTGGTGTATTTCTTGCCATACTTAGTGACATGTCAGAATATGACATGCTTCCTAAGTAGGATTGTGTTTCTCACTGTGTGTGTGTGTGTGTGTGTGTGTGTGTGTGTGTATTGCCCGAAAAATCTAAAAGAACTTCTTTGTCCTAAAGATGCTGATCAAGAAGTTCACAAACATAGTTTATACAGAATCTCCTTTGAAATTCTGCCTTAGAATTGTTCTTGTGTGTAGTCCAGTGGAATACAGTGAGGGTGAACAGCTTCTTAATGGTCTCCCAGTTGATAGTGGTTGGAAAAATGATGATTTTTTTTCCTTTCTTTACTGTTGGTCACTTAAGGTTATATGATTTTAACCCACAACAGTGAACTGCTTCTTACCTTGAGAGACACATCCTGTTTGCTGCTGGAGTTCCTTCCATTTTACACTTTTTTTTCTGGCTTGAAATCAGCTTTGGAGTTGAAGAGTAATACTAATGGAGAATGATTATCATTCTCTGCATATAAATGGAAGAATATGTGACTGTCCATTTAGAGGCTATTGGAGAAGGCACAGGAAAGAGGGAGAAATGGTGAGGGAAGAAATGAAATGGGGACAGAAAAAAGAGTGAAAGGAGGAGAGGGAGGGCAAGGAAAAGGAGAAACTTGCTTGATGCTAACTACCACCTAAGCTTGATAATATGTATTAAAAATAAACATTCTACTCATTTATTTTATATATACATATATATGTGTGTATATATATGTGTGTATATATATATATATATGAAAATAAGAAAGAAGGTATGGGAGAGAGAAATTTTCAATGACAAAGGAGAAGCAAAGATCCCTTTTGCATTGTGATTTGTTTCTGAGAAAATAGCTAAAATGGCTGCAAAAGACAAACAAAGGGAATACAGGAGGAAAAATAAAATACAAAAAATAACAATAGACCTATACTAATGTCCATGAGAGAAATGAATTCTGTCATGGTATGTTCCAGAGTGGGAAGGGACTAAGGTGAAGTAACTATGTGTGAGGAAAGGATAATTGAACATTCTGGTTCCCGAGTTAAATGGTAGTCAGATACAATGGATTATTGCATTTATCTTCCGGGAATTGGTTTCCAATTCATTCTGTGACTTGCAGACCCTGCTTTCAAATTAGGATGGGGAATTCTTAAAACTAAGTCGTGTTAGGTATTGAAGTATGCCTTTTTCAGTTCAGTGTTCCAGGGCTGGGATAATAGAGCACAGCCTTTGGCTGGAAGGAGAACAGTGACATACTGTGATGGTCAAACTGGCCCATGGAAATGTTAAGATTCTGTATCCTGAGATCAAGAGATGTTGGAAAAAACAAGCTTGCTTAACCTTGAGGTAATGCTGGAGTTAATTTATAGGTAGACATTAGGTGATTTGCATCAGATAATAAAAATGAACTTCAACAAGATTTAAACTCTCCTTACCCTTTACCATATAAAATGGCTCTTCTCCGAAGAGGTCTGATGAGATTCTAACAGCAAATTCTTACAAGGCTTACAAATCAGCTAAATGGACTTTTTTAATCACTATAAAAATGAAGCATACTTACAGCGATCAGCATGCCAATGATTTGATCTAAGAATTCTACCCAAGAAACTACATGACAAACTTGCAAAGCCTGGTGTAGAACTGATTATAGCAGGAGAATTCATTTATTTTATGATCATTAGTGGCCGAGAAGCCTTATTAAAAAGTCAAACTATACACAGTGTTTTCATATCCTACCACACTTGCCCAAAGTTTTGACAAAAGAAACGTGATATGGCTTGGGTGTTCTTAAATAAACTCCATTCATTTTATAGGAGCTAACTCTTAGATTGTGCTGCAAGAAACAAAGAGGGAAATCTAGACCAAGATTTCCAGGAAAAATCAGCACTTCAGGACTGTTATCTAATTTATCTCCTTAATAGTCCCAAACTATGCTAACAATTTGCTTTCATCTACATGTGTTTATTGTCAGTCTTTATTTCAAAACAATTGTAGTAAATTTGAACCAACCAGTCCTCCTCTGAAGAATAAGGAATAGACAACATCTATTCAAACACAGTTATGATGAGTGATCTATAACATGTGCAACCTTGTCAAACACAGGAAGGCAAACACAGACCCTTTCGAAGAAAAATCACTGGAAAAGGAAGCTCAATTGAAAAGTGTCTCTATGTCTGGTAATGGGTTTGATTCAAGGAAATCTAAGGTCTTACAACCTACTACTGAAAAAAATTAAAAGCTGGAAACCTATTAAAAGAAACTTTAGAAAATAATTCAACTAGCAATAACCACATTAAAATATTATACTTCTCATTATCATTTACTTTGTCCCCAATCTATAACTTTCTTCTAAGGAAGAAGATAAATGTCGTGGAGCTGGCAGAAAAGGGTACTGTAAGAAAACCCAAGGACTGTTCCTCTTTGTGTGACCTTAAAGGCTAGTGAAAAGTCCCTGGCCCCAATTTCAAGATAAGGCCTTGCTCTTAAAGTAAGAATATCTTATCCTTGAGGCAACAACAGTCCTAAGAGAAAGACAGTCATGTTTTCACCCATAACAATGATTTCCAAGGAGTTTACAAGTTTTAGTTCAAATGGGTTTTAAGAAAACATGGCGTTTGGAGTATAGACATATTTTAAGCTGACCAATTTAGAAGTCAGGGTGATGTGAGCAGGATGGATTAAAGGGAAGAACCCCAGAGCAGTGGACTGTGTTTGCTGTGGATAAATCACTCTTGCTGTTGGGAGTGTACTAATATATTCCTTTCATGCTCATTATCTAGGGACTTCACACTGCATTCAAATTAAATCCTCTCTCCTGCTGCAACTATACCCACCCTCTCTATTCCTCTTTCCCTGAGAGGGGGATGGATGGAAAATTGAGATTGTAAGTTGTATGATTAAGAGGTTCTAAGATGAATGGCAACAGGGACTTCTTTATGCACTAAGTAAATGTTTTTGATATCCACCCCCCCCATGGCAGCACAAATACTGTTATTATTATCATTCTCATATAAATTGACAAGAGTCCAAACCAGTAACAAAACCATTGCCATATAGTAATAAGATATAACCATGGTCACCTATTTGCATAAGATCAGTCTTTAAGAAAGCTCATGGTAACTGTTGTGGTAGATTGAAAGGTTCAGGATTGTGACAAAGTATAGATACATAAGAATAAATATCTTTAAACATACTGAACTGTATACCTTAGATCAATTTTGTTAAAAATTGAATCTATATATCTAATTTTTCCTCAGTGAAAAGTGAAAGCTGATGTCCATATTAAAGTTCTTTGAAGTATAAGGTGAAAAGGGAAAGAATCATAAAATCAAAGGTCTATTGTTCTGGTAATATGGCATAGTGGATAAGGTCACATGACCTGAGAATTAGAGTTCAGATTCCCCACATCCACATCAGTGGCTGGTAGTCCAGGCCAGAGCTCACACTTAACAATTCTAGTGCTTGGAAAGTGGTGTAGGAGTTCCTCCTGTATTTGTGTTGCTTTCATTGGTTGAATAAAGAAACTGCCTTGGTCTTTTGATATGGCCAAGCCCTTAGATAAGCTGGGAAGACAGAAGAGAATGCTGGGAGAAAGAAGGCAGGCTGAGAGAGAGCCCCCATGAAGTTGCCAGAGTCAGAGATGCTGAATATTTCCCGGTAAGCCAAGACCTCATGGTGATACACAGATTAACGGAAATGGGTTAGATCAAGATGTGAGAGTTGGCCAAAAATAGGCTAGATATAATGGGACAGGCAGTAATTTAATTAATACAGTTTCCATGTGGTTATTTTGGGGGTTAAGCTAGCCAGGAGGTGGGACACAGACAATGCTCCCCCTACAACAAAGTGGCGCCTCAATGTGGTCAACTCTCTCCATGTAAAACCTGAGAGGGCTTAAAAAGGAATTCTAGACACACACACAAACAAACAAAAAACAGAGTTTAACACAGCTTTTTGCTGTTTGCTAGGGTATGCCATAGAGAGATTTCCTGATTCAGCAATAGCAGCAGAAAAAAAGCCATGCCATTTTAAAACAAGGCTTCCTTGGCCCTGCCGCCAATGCAAACTCCGGCTATGGAGCATTTGTGGGCCTGAATGTTTCTGTGCCCACTTGGGGTCAGGAGAAAAGTATCTGAGATCATGTCCCATGGCTCAACTCTTCCTGCCTGGGTAGACAGTGGGATCAGGTCTACTAGGCATGCACAAGTAGGAGAGCATGGCAGATTTCTGCCGCCATACAGAGATATGTTTCCAGGCTGTACAGTGTTATGCCTGGCAGATTTGGCTATAACACAGATAAAAAGCTCATTCTCAGAATTGCTGAGCGTGGCTCCTACCTGGTGGCCCAGAGCTAATATAAATGGTACGTCCACCATTTTGAAATATGAGAGAGGTGGAGCCAACATCCAGAGCAGCTGCAACCAAGCTGCTTAGCATTTTAAAAGTCCTTCAAGACAACAGAGAATTAAAGACAATGCAATAGGACAGATTCAGACATAAAAGACCTCTAAATGGGTCATGGTGTTAGATAAACCACATAGGCTTGGGAGAGAAAAGAGAAAGAGTATACAGAGTCATAATATAAAGTTAATGCTTTAAAAAATAAAGGGAAAAGTCATTAAAGAGACAAAGTAAAGTGATAGAGTAAAACTAAGCCATGCAAAAATGGAAAATTCACAGAGTCTAGAATATATGTATATATATATATATAATATATAATATATATAATGTTTTTTTTTTAATTTTTTGACTGTGAAGTAGCTAAATACAGAAAGACATTTCATTGTGTGGTCTGCTAAACTAAACCAGCATATATGTTTTAAAGGTATCATGACTTCCAAATTTGGGTCTAAGGATATGATGCTTTGAAAAGAGGCTCTTCTTTTGTTTTTACAGAGGAAGAGACCCTGTGGATTGCTCCTAGACCAATATGGTATAATAGACCATGCCCTCTTGAAAGGCAGCTGTGAACACCCTCAAAAACTTACTTTGCTCAACTGCTGACTGAGATGAACCTGGCACACAAGGATACACCATAAAAGCCCTGATTAACAGCACCCCCATACAGCATGAAGCAGTTTGGAGAGAAAAAACTATTACCATATTCCCAAATATTGTTTATAAATGTTCTTTTACATTTAAAGGGGGATATGATATAGATATAAATAATTTACATTGGTATAAATTTTGCTTTGTTGATATAAACTTAAGGTCAACTTTGTTATATGTATATGTATGTCTGATCTTGATTAAGGTATTGTGATTGTGTAGTTCATTAAAAATGTAAAGTATAATTAGGAAATATAGGTTGTTCATGAATAATCACCAATAATAGTCAAGTTTGTAGTCATGTTAGTTATATTTTCTAGATGTGCATAGATATATTTCAGATAGACACTCTTCATATCTTTCAAAGACTACAGAATATGGCATTTACTGTTTTAATAACTTAGGACTTTTCATGACAATGAGACATGTCTGCACCTGGCAGCACCAGACTACTTCAGAGAAAGATAGGCATCAAAGAGGCTCCTTATGGAGTTGGTTAGCCATTTGGGTAAGAAAGTGTTCTTGCCTGGACTGTTGCATAAACTGGACATGAAGAACCTGCAGAGAGAGGGCTGCTGAACTTTCCTAAAGGGGAGATGGTCCTTTGGGGTTTCTGCTTCATGAAAGTGTCTGTGAGACATTCTGCAGGATACAAAAGAAAGTGACTGAACTGTCTTTGAATTTTCCTGCGTCATGGAAATGTCTGCTGGATACTATGGGCCTGAAGGCTGAAGATGGATGCCCCAATTTACAGAAGAACTTTGGGTGACTATACAGGCAGCAAGATACCTCTGTCATTTCTAAAGTTTGAAAGATGCTTACTACTTGTTTACTTAGGTAATATTATATCCTTTTGGATTCTTTGATGGAATTGAAGGATGGATAGTTATTATTATAGTTTTCCATTGTTATGATAAAAAATAAAATAGATATAAATATTGTAACTGTAATTCTTGCTTGATAACTGTTTTGTTATATGTAATTTTACTATGTTAAAATGAAAATCTTTTATTTTTTTGTTTAAACAGTAAAAGGGGAAATGGTATAGGAGTTCCTCCTGTATTTGTGTTGCTTTCATTGGCTGAATAAAGAAACTGCCTTGGCCCTTTGATAGGGCCAAGCACTTAGATAGGTGGGGAAGACAGAAGAGAATGCTGGGAGAAAGAAGGCAGGCAGAGAGAGAGAGCTACCATGAAGTTGCCAGAGTCAAACATGCTGAATCTTTCCTGGTAAGCCATGACCTCGTGGTGATACACAGATTAATGGAAATGGGTTAGATCAAGATGTGAGAGTTGGCCAAGAAGAGGCTAGGCAGTAATTTAATAATACAATTTCCATGTGGTTATTTTGGGAGTTAAGCTAGTTGGACAGCAGGACACAGCCAGTGCTTCCCCTACAACAGGAAAGCAAGAGTAAAATCCCTGGAGGAAGCTAGTTAGCTGCACTAATGGTGTCTGTAAATTCAGTTTCAATAAAAGAACTTGTTCATTGAATGAGGTGGGGAGCAATCAAGGAAGATTCTCCAACATTAGCTCTGGCCCTCTATACACCCACTTCTGCAAACATTTGCATCCACACACTGAGACACACATATACACACTGAGATACACACACACACACACACACACACACATTGAGACACACATATTCACTGAGACACACACATACACACACTGAGACACACATACACACACTGAGATACACACACACACTGAGACACACACAGAGACACACATATACACTGAGACACACACATACACATGGAGACACACATACACACTGAGACACACATACACACACTGAGACACACAGGCACACATATACACTGACAGACACAAACATTGAGATACACACACACACTGAGACACACACACACTGAGACACACACACTGAGAAAAACTTATATACTCTGAGACACACACACACACACACACACGCACTGAAACATATACACATGAAAACAATAACAACAACAACAACAAGAACAAAATCATAGGTCTCTGCTTGTCACCAGCAATACATGATCCCGAAGATCATGTAGTCTTGTTTCATAAGATTTAAAAAGGAATTTTTTTGTGAACTATACAACAACAACAACAACAAAATCATAGGTCTCTGCTTGTCACCAGCAATACATGATCCCGAAGATCATGTAGTCTTGTTTCATAAGATTTAAAAAGGAATTTTTTTGTGAACTATGGTGGTTTGGTAGAAAGCAGATTGAAATCAAAGGAACCACATTTTAATCCTCACGTCCCATTCTACTGTAGATTTTCCCTGGAAAAATCTTGAAACATTTCTGCTCTCCACAACTAGAGTTCTACCCCTCCCATTTTTGGTTAATTGAGGCAAGGTCTGTCTAAATTTCTTAAACTGACCTTAAACTCACAGTGTAACACAGGCCATCCTTGAGCTCACTGCCTTAGGGCCTCACCGTGCTGAGTACTGAAAGGATTTAATTGGTGTGGTCTGGACATAATTCGTGAAGGTGATCACAACGTTTTCCTTCTCCTGAAAACTAACTTGAAAGAGGTGGGTAAAGATGATTTCCAGAGGGTTTTTACAGGGAAGAAATTACAATCACATTTCCCCATTTCTTAGTCCCATTAAATTTGGACTATCAAACAGTGTACACATAGTGCCTAGTAGTTGCTCATAATGGTAAACAATAAACTTTCCAGTTTTCTCCTTCAAAATCTTGTCTTAGGCTTTCATTTTGTGACTTTTTAGGGTAATAAGGACTCTTCATAATAATTTTGAATGCACATGTACTAAAACTCTTGGAGATATATTGACCTACCTGTATTTATTTCTGTAATTTTTGTTTGTTTTTGAACTTAACATATTGTCCATTTTGAGAACACTGAAGCCTAGCTTTCTTATTTAACTTCTATTTGAAGTTTGACTAAAATAAAGTCACTCTTCTTATAAGAATATACATAAATTTAGTTCTACCTTTAACCATAATGGCAGAAGATGGATGCCATATTGGTAGGTATGAATCAACCTTGGCATACAATATCATGAACATATTCAATGTCACATGACACTTAGATAGTAAGATATTTCATAGATTATTATAAAGATTTATTGAAATAATTTATTAAATATTATCTATCAAATAGCTTCTTAATAGTCATTGTTAATTATTTTTAGAAAAACTGCATTGTTACCTCCTATTTAAAAAGTAGAATGAGAATTAGTGATTAGAAGACTGAAATATAAGTCTGGCTTCAAAAGCCAGTTAACTTTGTGTGACTTAACAAAATATTCCACTTTTGCAAGACACAGTTTTTAACTACACAATTTAAAGGTCTCATGAAAGCTGCCTCATTAAAACCTGCTTTCATATTAAACTTCCATGATTTTATTTTTAAGTAATTTCTAACCAAAGAAAATGTGTTATTATTTTAGATAACTGAGAAGATAATTTAGAGTTACAGACTAAGGTTAGGAAATAAATATTTTCTTAGACATTTAGGCAATGACCTTGTGCAGAACAAGTTGGACATCATTTGGAGTTGTTAACATTAACAAATGTTTATTCAATTTGTACTGCCACCAGTTCTCTGTAAATGACAAGGCTTAATGCTAGAACACAGAGGGATTTCTACAGATTTATGTGAGTTCCATCTCAAATAAAATGCTGTATTATAATTTCCGTGTAAGGGTATGGCTACTGCAAGTTATCTGCCCAACTACAGCCTTTCTTGGGGTAGCTGTAGTTCCCTCCAGTTAGACTGAATGTTAATATTGATGTTAGAATGTGCCCCATCCTGGTAATGCTCAGATCCAAATCTGTCTGCCAATGGGTAACTCTCAGCAGCTGGAAATCCTCCTTGGGAACTCTGCCAGCTTCTGCTTCTGGGCTGATTTCTAACAGATGTTCTACCTTCGTGAATTCCCAATCTTTACTTCAGCTCCCATCTTTCCCACTAACAAAAGGGACCTCTGAGCCATTGAACATGGCTGTGGGAAGCCAGAGTATCCAGTAGATGAAAATATATATAGATTAAGATTGCATTTTCCCACTGACAATTCCGTTGCTCCTTGACTCAGATTGCACAGTGATTCTCAGGTGCTTGCCACAGAGAAGACATTGTGAGAGATTCAGGACCAGGGCATTCAGATCGTAGAGCCACGGGAATGACATTAGGCTTTAATACAGATACAGGATGTCACTATAACAGTACTTCACAATTGACCGTACAAAACATTTAAGTGAGATTAAAAAGTGTTCAAGGAAACAGTAGGAAACATTAGTAGACAAAGTATACCTACTCTCTCTAGAATTACATACCTGTCATCAAGCTTCTGATTGGGACTGACTTGAGAATCTAATTTTTAGGCAAGCTACATTAGCATCACTCAATATGAACCAAGAGTACAAACAAGGCCTGCTTATTTTATACATCCCAATTTTATCTGGTAAAAGTTGTGCTTCCCACTATACTGCTCTACAGTTAGTACAAAGCTAAATAGAAATGGAAATTATTTTGTGAGCTTTCCTCCAACTTGAAAAAATGAAAGAGATACCTTGGGACTTATTTTTGAGACAGAAATTCTTGGAATTCTTTATTCTTTTATCAGCTCTGATGCCCAAGGGGGAATTTGTACAACAGACATTGTATATCTTTAATAATGAAGCAAACAAATAATGAAGTAAAAGTCTTTGGAGCAGTGAAGACATCCAACTGTATTTAGGAAATGCCTGAAGAGTTTGTTTTACAGAGCTATAAATCTAGCAACATCCAAGGGTTAGGTTCATTTCAGTTGAAGGCAAAGAGGCGAAAGAAACAGACATTTTCCAGATAATCCATAAGGACTGCCTGACTCTGAGGCAGATTTTCTATGAAGCAAATTCCTTCCTTCTACAGTTGAGATCTCTAGAATTCTTCCTTGACAATTTCGTGTAGGGACACAAACACCAGAGATGTCTCATAAACACCAATATCATCCTTCTTGGAAAAGGAAAAAAAAATACTGAAATGTTTCTTAAAATCTTTCTCCAAGTAAAAGTTCTCCTCGCTGACTGAGTTTACGAAGAATCTCCTTTTCAGACGGAAAACTGTGAAGCTTGATTCAACAAATTAGATTTTGAAGATTTTACTTTTAATGACACTTAGCAACACCAGGCAGCACATCGTATGCCTTAGCCAGCAAAGAACAGTGGCTAAAGGCTGCTATTAAGCAAGCAGACACATTAGAGATGACAATAAAAATAATTGTATTGAAAGCACCAAATAAACATTACAGGCATAATTTCCATATGGTCCTTTTTTGGAATTGCAAACTGATGTTTTGGCACTATCCTTTAACACTTAAAGAAATCTCAGTCCCAGTGTAGGTACTACAAACGCAAAGTGTAGGGTCTACGGATTTAAAGAGTTCTCAATAACTCATTGACTGTTCTTTCGAAAACATCCATCAGCTGAACAATGCGTAATTTCAGTGACAGAAAAGTAGGGTTTTTGGCAGATGCTTTCAATGAACAGAATAGGGCACTGTGGTGAGTTGGGCTGGTAGCAGATTAGTTTGCTCCTTCAGCTGGAACAACTAAGGAAAGTCACTGTAACACACGACCTTAGCGACTGAGCTTCCTAGCTTATTTTTTCAATGTAAAATTTACATATAATTTGGAACATGATTATTTCAGAGCAAAATTTAATTAAAACTCATATAGCTACTACTCAGAACAATCAATTCCTTATTTGTCAGGCATTTAACAAGGACAAATATTTTATGCATAAGTGGCATATGTATTGGGCAATTAACAAAATAGTAGACCTTTCACTATATTAAGTATTTGAGTAGTTCAAATGAACTAACTCTATGTCCTTATTCCAGAACCTCAAATGTGAACACATACCCTTATAAAAGCACTCAACTGCATTTTTAGATACAGCATGCATATTTGACTTTGCAATCTAGAACAATTTAGAAGCAGAAAATTAGAAAGGAGCATGACTGTATTGGCAAGAAATGACAGCTGATAGCCTGAAAGACAGGGGCAAGAAGAAGCATAAAGTAGACAAAGTAATTATAAGACATAAACACAACACACTGACCCAAGACTGAAATGCATAGCCACTTGAGGCAACTGTCTTCTCAAATAATTACTTTAACAAATGTAGTAAAACTGATAGGAACAATGATGGGACTCCATGCTACCCCCCAAAACATTATATTATAGACCCTATTCCAATCAGGCCAGAAGTACTTAACACTTCAAATGAATATTTGCAGGAAAAATTCATGTTTTAGAGCATTAACAATCCAGGTAGTTCATTGTGTAGAATATCATATCTTCAGCCATGAGCCCTGAAACATATCTGCATTAGCAACAAGATATGAGACTCAGTATCCCTGCCAGCTGCTGGTAGATGACTCAGCTATCAAAGAAGAGAACATATCATTTATTTATAAACTTAGAAGTAATATACTTCCTGAAGCTCATTGTTACACTGTTCTGTCAGCCCATTGAAGAAAGCTAGTGCCAGGTTCTTAGCCTCAGTGGCAGTGGCAGTTAGGGATCTATCCCATTGTGAAGACCTTAAATCTAAAGCTTAAGAGTGGTTGGTTACTCTAACATCACATCTGTGCTACCACTGCAGCAGTGGTACATTTTGCAGGCAGGTTGTTATTGTGACTTCCAAATTCATAGCTGGAAAAGATTGATGACTCCTTTCCCCACAGGTAGCATATAAAATGCATCTCAGCACAGTGGATGTTGACCAATGGGGTGAGGCTTCCAGTGAGCGCCAACTAGATTTCTTCATGTTCGATGACATAAGTATGTGGAATTTTCACCAACCAGTCTTATTGTCAAGTTGTGGAGGGTAAGCAATAGCATTAACAATAACCTTTAATGTTTGGGGGATATATAGGACACTGCTGGCCAACAGCTCAAAATGATGTAACCTATTCCTGGTATCTGGAATTTTACTTGGAAGAATATGATGTCTAGTTGGGGCATTGCCCTCCTCCTTAGATGGCAGCTCTGCTTAAACTCCTTTTATATAGATATATATTTTGGAAAGCTTCTTATGAAATAAATAGATTCCCATATGGCTTTTTCAAGGGAACTTTAGTGTTACCCCTCCCTATATTTTCTCCTCTACTATGCCTTACCATCCGTCTTCACATTTAATACTCTTGTTTTAACATTGTATTCTATTTCCCAGCACAGTAATTTTAATGAGCAGCCTTATTTGCTTTTCTTCTGTGTTTGCTCTTTTCACATGAACTTATTTTTCTGACAGCAAGAACTGTTTAATGATAAGAGTGTGATTCAAACTCTGTCAGTCATAGTTCCCAACATTCCTCCCTAAATAATGATTGGTTCAGGATGTAGGCACCTGTCCAAAGACGGAGCTGGATGCTTCCCAAAGTGTTCTCTGAAGAATTTTGGGAAACCACAGTGGGTGGCCGAAAGCTGGTTTAACTTCTTCTTTAAAAATACTGTGTGTGTCCATGGTTTCAGCTTGTGTAGAAAACAAGATTCAGAAACTAAAGCCAGAACACAGAAAAGAGAACACATGGAACAGAGGGAGTGGGGAGGAAGGGAAGGAAGGAGGGAGAGAGGGAGGGAAGGAGGGAGGGAAGAAGGGATGGATGGATGGAGGGACAGAGAGCATTTTAACACCTGATTCTGATTCTAATTTTTCTTGGCAAAATTCTCGTCATTTATTTGGATATATAGTTCCCAGAAAAATTTCTATATAGTTACTTCTACAGATATGGGGTAAATATTGCCAACTTGCCTTTTCAAAATGATGTGCTGATTTATATTACTGGTATATTTCATCATAAATCAGCAATGCTCCTTTGTTGAAAACTGCATGATGGATAACTCTAAAATGCAAACAGTAACACAGAAAAGTACGACTTGATACAAAATCTCCTCTTGTGGAAGATATATAGTCTCTGGGGTCAGGCACATATGAATTTTTTTAAAGTCCTTCTTGCTTACTAGTCATTACAATTTTGGATAGATGCCTGAAATTCAGTCACATCCATTGTACAATAAGGCATATTATATTAGCACCTAGCCAGTGTCCTGCTAAACACCTGGCAATTAATTAACATCTTTCTAGGGAAAGAGAAATGCTTTATTTACCTTTTGAGCAGCAATTGTGATAGCTAGGGAACTCACACTCTTCATTCATCTTTAAAAAGATTTCAATGTCTACATAAATAATTTTTTTACTTCTAATTTTCTGATCATGTTTACTAGCTAGGTCCAGAGGTATAAACACTGTCATATTTTAATCCAGTTGAAAGTAAAAACTTATTTTGACATATGAAAACAGAGTAGCTCTTAATTTTAAAATTCAAAGGAAAAACATAAATAATACCTTAAAATAAGTTAAGTATAAGCCTGATATAATTCTATTGAATCTAACTTTACTTTAGTAATGTCACTAATCCATATACAATGTAACAGAACCTCATGGGACTTTAGTATTACAAGAAAGCTAATCTAGTCTTTATGTTCCCTCTGCTTCCTGTGGTAACACTTTGCTACAGTAATGGTCTGTTTGAGATAATTTAAGAGTACTGTGAGAAAAATGAAAAAAAAATGGTCATAAAATTGCTTTGTAAGTTTCCCAATTATATGTGTACTTTAAATCTATAGAACCAGGTCAATTTTATGCATTAATGAATTTTGTAGTACAATCATGAATCTGTATGGCTTATCAGAATTCCTGTATTGATAGATATGACTTTGTAGGTTTCTCTACCTAATTTGCAAGTTATATAGCAAATATTCATTAGTATATATTCTTTTGATTTGAATTATTCTAAGGGCTTAATGAATCATTTCGGCAAGTTCACTTTAATTCAAAGTGAATACTTGATTGCTTTCCTTAAATTTTAAATTTATATGTATGCTCACATCAGGAAAGTACTTTAATTATTTAAAGCTTCCCTTAACATATGCAGATATAAAACAATAGCTTTTGAAGATGGAAACATTTTATACATCAGAAGCGACTAGAATAAAGAGTTTGGAGTAGGATCACTGCTGTTTTTCATTTTCTTACATGCATTTGTCAGCTAAAGGTTACTTTTCAGGTCATCCCTTCTGATGAGAGAATCAAGGAATCATGTTGAGACTTAGGCTCATGTAAGGAAAAGGATATTCTAATTCTCAGAATGGTGGTTGCACATGTAAATATGATGCTACATTTAATTTGCATATTCTTCATTATCAAACCCAGATAATTCACAAAAAAGTGTATGTACGTACAGTTTAACACTTATCCTCAGTTGTAAAGTAAAAGGGCATAATTTCTACATCCTAAATCCCTTTGTCATTCTTACACAATATTCAACCTGAAAATGCTGAAGATACTTATTATATGAGAAAAAAGATCAGAGTCTGCATAAAACTGGAATTATATTAAAAAGAAAGACATTAGGATGTAAAGGAAATTGAAAGAAGGCAGAATATTTGTACTTTGTTGTGTGATTCTTTTCCTGGGGAGATGGAAACAAATGTCTGTTTACTCCAGACGAGGAACCAATGAAAGATGCAAATAATATTACACCAAAGTCCAACTGGGAGAACTAGTAATCTACTTGGGTTACTAGAAATATGAGGGGTTACTTGCAAGAGATGGATGATACAGAGGCTGCTACAGCGTGGACCCTGAGTACTACAATACTAATCTGTCTGGCACAATGTAGCCGTTGTCACAGTGGCATGCTGGCTATTTGGAAAATCAATTGCTTTCTAAGTGAATATGAAGTCTGTTCTATATAGTAGAGATTTCATACCTGGTACTATAAACCTGGTCAAAGCTCATGACTGAAGAGATCACAGACATTAGTGAGGAATCTGCTGTGATCTGCTAAACAGTGATACAGTTAAACTGCATCCTAACTACTTCTGTTTATACTCATAAGTTTATGTAGTTTTCAACTTTGGCCAGAGATGCTTAACACAGAGACTCACAACAAGAAAACCTGCTGAGTATAGCTAACTGTGAGTATTCAGTGGTAAAGGAGCTTTCTATATTTGCCTACCCCATCCAAGACTCAGGAAGATGGTGGAAGAGGTGGCGGAAAGAACAGAAGAGCTGGAAGATGTGAAACATAGCCGTGAAATACTGAATTCTGGATATTGTGGGTCTGTTAGATATTTGAACTCAAAACAGCTGTGGTTAACTACCCAAACATGGACAAGATTAAGTCAGTCAAATAGGGGAGAACACCCCCCCCACACACACACACACACATAGGAGCTATGGGCAGTCAATGGCTTGTCAGTGAACTGATGGAAGGCGCCAGTTCTCCTTAATCATTGCACATGGTTTGGGGATGGCCCCACAATCGTGCATAGTAGGTAGCGCTAATTGGATTCAGGGTTATTAACTGCAACAAAAATTAAGAAGGACTAAGCTGGGAGGAAGACAGGCTGAGAAACACTAAGAGATGATGGAAGAAGGTAGTGATGGATGAATATGATAAAAAATATTTTACATAAATGTATGTTTTCAAAGAGCATATAGAATATATTGTCAAAAGTATTAAAAATAAAAATAATCTTAAAAGAAAAATTAGATCCTTTGCATTTAAGCTATATTTTTAACTGTAATGAAACACACATGCAGGAATGAGGAAACTTACTGTTCCAGTAGAAGATGGTTAAAGAGAATGCATGTTGATTTGCAGAATGCGTTGAGGTTACCAGGTGTGTTTTCCACCACTCTCCTGCTGTATGTCAAATAGGTGGAAGAAGGCACTGAATCCTAGCACACATTTAAGACAAGAGTTCTGCTTTGTTGGTATGAATACTGATGTCATTTTTAGCTATTTTGATGAAGGATATTGCATCTAGTGGTCACTAAAATGTTATTGATATCAAAACAAATTTAAGTGTGAGAAAGCACTAATGGATTTGAGAATTTCTAAGGAGGATTATTAATATCTCTTTTCAGAAATCCATATAGGTAGAGGAAGCAATAATTGAGGTCTCAGTGCTTCACAGTCTTTTTTATGTTGCTGAAATTAGATTTCTTCTCCATATAATATGTCTTAATTATTGTTTCTTCTCATTCTATGCCTTCAGTTCTTCCTCAACTCCCCTCTCATCAAACCCACCCATGTTTCTCTCACTAGAAAACAGAATTCAAAGAGGTGCTAATAAAATATAAGAAGAGAAAAACTAAAACCCTTGACTATGGCAAAACAACCAAATGAATGGGAAAGAGCCTATGAAAAGGCACAGTAAACAGATACAAATTCAGACGCCCACTCATTTGCATGCTCAGGAATCCCATAAAAACACTCAACTGTAAGCAACAATACATGTGCAAATGTTCTGTACAGTAAAATGAGACAATATATAATTGAAAAATGTAAAAACAAAATATTAAAAATAAAGTAGATTTTTAAAAAAGAAGGGAAAAGGACAGGAAGGAAGGAAGGAAAGAAGGAAGGAAGGAAGGAAGGAAGGAAGGAAGGAAGGAAGGAAGGAAGGAAGGGGAAAAGGCACTGATAGGACATCACGAGACAAGGAACTTCCAAAAACACCGTTGAGTTCATTTCTGTTGGCCATCCACTGCTACACATGAACCCTAATGATAAAAGCAGTTTGTTTCCCCAGTGCAATTGCTTTGGAGAAAACTAAATTTTTAATTTCAAGTTGCTATCAATTGTGGATAGCTTATTTATTAGGGATGGGGGGTTATCAATTCCGCTTTCATTTCCTAGGGAGATCTATTACCCTTCCCCCACCACCCTGCATTCCCTCACTCTATATATTTTTAATCTAACCAGAGACTAGGAAACTAGGAATTGTATGAAGATGTGAAAAACATAAAATTCAGAGAAATAAAGGATTTCACATAAGGACGACACATTCGATATGGGGAATTTTTAATACCTTTCCTGATAATGAAAATGTTCTTATTTTGGAACCACCCGGGGCATCATGAAAAATATAATAGATGTCTAAGTCAATATTGGATGAGGCCCCTTCCTACTGTGTGTTGGCCTCTTATGTACTGGCTTGACATTGATACATTTCCTTTTAATGAATAAATTCATTGAACATTAAAGGTGGCAGGCCTAAGTAAACACACTGAAATATATCATTAGAGATATTTGGTTACCAGAAATGTTGACATATGGTTAACTGTGTTTTCACTCCCATTTTCTCCAAGCTACACTGTAAGCTTCAATTGTGTATTTCTTCAATGAATTTCATACTATATGTCATGTCCAACTTCTTTTTTTTTCTACAATTGTTCAGTTGGAAATCTGTCACTGTTTCCTCTAGTTCTCATTTAACTCCTGTTTCAATTAGTTGAAAGCATCAACATGTTCAATCTTTGCAGAAGAGTGATGTCATTATCAAATTCCATTGCTCAGGTATATACTCAACATTGATTTACTGGGTCTGTCAAGTTCTAAAAAACAAACAAACAAAAAAAACCAACAACAACAACAAAAAAACTGTCTTCTGCGTTGTCCCTGGGGTTGTTTGAATAAGAAATGTTCCCTGTGTATTTGAACACTTTGCAATCATTTGGTGGTGATATTTGGGGAGGCAATGAACCTTTGGTATATGGAAACTTGCTGGAAAAAGCATGGTATTAGGGCTGTAGGGTTCTGTAACTTTGCCCAAATTCTTGGTCTTTCTGTCTGTTTCCTGCTTGCAGATAAAATGTGACCAGCAAGCTTCCTGTTGCTTGTGTTTCTCATCATGGGAGGTTCTCTTCATCAAGCATCAGCTAAAGCAAAGTCCTTTCTCCCAACATTGCTTTCGGTATGGTATTCTCTCACTGCAATAGAAAATGGACTAAAACACACTCTCAACACGTTCTACTTCACATGGTCGTCTCTGGTATGTTGAGCTCTCTTTGTCCTCTGCTAGGCTGTGTTCATATCTAAATTTGTGTATTTCCTGATGCTGATGCTTTATCTGCTTTAATAAATCATGATTTTTGCAACCATGAATGTAAATTCCGTAAATCCTGTCTCAAAGAAATGGAAACGGTCCTATTGCTGCTATGCTGCTGTCTCAGTTTAATATCTACAATCATTTTCTTGTTTTGTCTTTCAAAATATGGCTATTTAAGGGACAATTCCATGTCAATAAATTGTAAGTCATTTCTTAAGGAATTTTCCTGTTTTTGTCAAGGAATTTCGTCAGATACTGACTATTCCCTGTGACAGTCTTTGCACTACTCAACTAATTCTTATCAGCATTTGTCATATGTATTGCATCTTTGGTAACTCTGCAATTTGCTAAAATAAGCGTATAATAAAGATATCACTGATACTATCAAAGCCAAAAGATGAGTAGACAATTGTTACAGGTTATCTTCAGACAGTAGGTTTTGACTATTCATTTCATGTATCACCATGATATCCCAGTGACCTCAGTCTTAAATATCAGGAAAAGTCAATTTAATCTATTGTTTTAAAAGCAAGGGAGTCCAGAAACTAGTCTATTCAATCTTCTTGTAGATGGCAATCCTCCTAACCATCTGAAGGTCAATTATGAGGAAAAACCGTAGCTCAATAAAAGAAATAAAATATGAATAATTTTTAAAGTGAAGCATAATACACTGTTTCATTGCAGTTAATTCTATTTTCCACCTCTTTACTCTAAGACAGGCCAAGCATAAGCCATTCTAATTCTTTTCATACCCTGGAAAACACTTTTATGAAGAATTAAGTATGAAAGTGACTTAGGTTCAAACATAATGTAATTATTCCTATGCTTCCAACTTGTATTGTAGAAAATCAGGACAAACTGTGGAAGCAAGAATGTATTTAAGAACAATACCATTCTGTCTCTTGCTACATTTTACTTCCATTGTTTTCAGTAGGTGAAATTCATCTAGGCAAATACTCTCCTGCTTCACCTGCAAAGGGATATATTCCATTATGTAGAGCCCATCCTGAGTTCAAGACACTACATAACAAAACTACACTTTGATCTCAGTATTTTGGAGCCTTTGGACTTCATTGGAAGAAACTTTTAGAAACTGAGAATATTAACAGAAAAATATTAACAGATTGTCGTGACCGCCTTGACCAGCAAGGAAGACGCAACACAGGGCTCTTCTTTTAGCACCTTACTCAGAAACCTAGAACAATCTTCTGACCCCGGGAAAACCCTGCCCTCAGCCTAAATAGCCTCTGGGTGACCAACCTCAGCACGCCACGAAGGCACTGTGGGTAGGTCCAGGTACATGGGAGCAAGCGGACCTGTTCA